>BLKR01009110.1:26055-196779 GCA_011170035.1 Teleogryllus occipitalis | reverse complement strand
TGCTCCGGTTTCGCGATCATCACTTCTTCCGCCGCTGCCGTTTCTGCCTTCACTGCCAACGTCACCTCCACCTACCCAATTACCGGGAACTCCACAGCCATCGCCGTTTCACAGCGCATTGCGTCGTTGACTGGTTTCATCGTCGTCACTTTTTCCACGGTCAACTCTGCCACCGCTTCAATTCAGTTTTCGTCTTCAACGTCACTCTAAAAACCACCAACTTCCCAATCACCGGACCGGCTCAGTGCATCAACTGATGTCACTGTAGTGCCTCGGACCGGGAGGCCCTAGGTTTGAGTCCCGACAGAGGCAAGATTTTCGACACTAGCTTGTCAGCTAGGACGAATTCAGTGATTGTATGGAGGAAAATTCTAGCGGCCGGCTGCTCTGATCGGTAGTTTTCCGTGATTTCTCCGATTAACACCAGGCGAATGCCAGACACTAACAAACGGGTCACGGACCGCGCGTGATCTTTCCTACCTCTTCCTTGCTCTATCCTCACCCCTTACACACACTTACACTTACATGCACTACACATGCCGGGGGACCGGTCGCGAGCTTAGAGCTTGTCCCGGCGGAAGCGATGCCCCGCTGGTGAGAAATACCTGGTTCGGGAAACTCCACTAGTTGACGGTAGGTCGGCGCAGCATCTCGCCACCCCTCGGGGGAAGATCACTGCCCACTCCCGACGAAAAACACACACTACACTTACGGGAGTAATGATTTCGTTAGTTGACGCGCCCGGAATCACTAACAACCAACCAACTCACCGGCAACACGATCATCATTCCACACCGCTCCGCTTCGTTGTTTGCTTCTACCGTCACCACTGCCTCTGCTGCTTCCGCCACTGGCGTCTCTGTCACCGCCTCACCACCGTCACCGTCCCCATAAAGGGGCCGCATCACCCTCATAGCCGACCGCCGTCGCAAACCCCGGTGGCACCGCCGCCTCCGCGACTGCCTGCGCGCGCGTGTTGTTCTTCGCGCGGGCCGGGCGCACGTGCTGCGCGAACGGCAGCGAGCGAGGCGGCGGCGGCGGCCCCGGGCGCCGCCCGCGCAGAGAGAGAGAGAGAGAGAGAGAGAGAGAGAGAGAGAGAGAGAGAGAGAGAGAGAGAGAGAGACCTGTGTGGGCGACGGCCCAGCGATGTGCGAGCCACAGCGCCGGCCGCCGGCTCCGGTGAATGGCGCTGTATCAATAGATCGGCCACCGGCACCCCGCCTCCTGCCTGCAACGCTCTCAGCCGCGTCGAGGTGACGGAACTGGGTGGTGAGAATTACAACGCTACACCTGCGTTGCCTGAGAGTCCAAAGTAAACCTTTTTATGCTTATTATTAAGCTTATCTGCTTATATTATCTGCTAATTATTTGCTAATATATCTTCTAATTATATGTTTATATTAAATTATTATTAAATTAATTATTATTAAAAAAATATCTGTTTATATCTGTTAAAATGAAAATCTAGACAAAAAACTAATCAGAATTTGCTTATTGTTAGAGTTTTGTACAGATTTTATTTTTAACAGTCATATACATATCGAAAAACAAAATATTAATAATCAAAAATAATTTAGATCGAAATTTCATTGAAACGTTCTGTTAATGTTTTAGACAATTTTCTTCTCTCAATGGTTCGAGGAGCACTTTCCCTCTTCTTCAAGAGTCTTAATAAATTCTGTCATTCTGTTTTGAAACCTATCCAGCAATATGCTCTGATAGCACTGGCCATTTTCAGCAAAATATCTATAAATATTTTTATAGATTTTTTAAAATTTAATAACAACGGGCTCATTTGCCAAACATGTTATTTGCTGTTAATATGATTAATTGGTTGGGCAAAGTTACTGAGAACACGATTAGAATTCAGAACAACACATTTATTAGCTTTAATACTACTTTCCAATGGCCCAGGAATTGAATGAAAACTATGTAACCTACGGGCAAGTGAGAGTGTTTGTGTGTTTGTTAGATACCCAGAAGATGCTTAAAATTCAAAAACAATACACCAATTTGGTTTTGACTCGAAAATGCAAATATTTGATTGGGTTATTCTACCAATTCTTATACAGTGTATAGCGTGTACTCACCGAATCATCATACCCCGTGCGTCACTCTTCGCGTTACAGCAGACTTCATGCAGGAGCAAAGTTCCAAAGAAGATGTCATCCCCATTAAGTAGTTGCTATTCACGTGTTGCGTTATGTAACAGCATCTTTTTATTATTCTTGGCATATGAACACCTATTCGCCTCTGAATCCATTTGCACTACACAGCATTATTGTAGTATTTGTGAAGACCTTTTGTTAAAATATTTAATTTACTACTCTTTCGAGAGTATTTTATTTGTTTGAACCGCCTGATTGAAATATGATGCAGGCGGAAATCTCGCAGTATGTGGAGACATTCTGCTCATATCATTTAATCTGACCGGCAGCAGCCTGCCAGTAGCCTGCGGTAGCAAAAAGGCTATTGTGTCGAGAGTGTGCGAAATGGAGTTTTTCAGCAGCAGAAATTGTCTGTTATGGATCGACACTCGCGAATACTAAAGCTTCTTTCTTCCTTCCTTCCTTGATGTATGACGTCATCTGTGTCGTAAGCAGTGATTGCACTGTGAATAAGAACGTAGTCGAAATATCAAGTATGAGAAATTGTGCATTAATACAAACAAATATTGGCCGTTTTCAGTCAAAATCGAAACAATTTCATTATTTTTCTATTGTTTCGAATTGTTGGGTAGCTAATAAACAGACAACGCTCACACGGCCAGAGACCAGTTTTCCATCAATTTATACGTATATTCGAAATTGGTGATATTGATTAGTAATATACATATTCCCAGTTGTGGTGGTGTATATTTGTAGGGTCGTGATGGATGTAATTTATTTATTCAGTAATTATTGTCCGCAACAAACTTTAAACGTTCCTGTGAGTAAATGTGTATGTATGTTTCTGCTTTTTCTGTTTTAACGAATGTCACATATTTTAACAAAGGAATTGAAAATATATAAAAAGGCGGGTTGGGAGGGGGCAATAATGAAATCATACCACCATTCTTTCTATTCGTCTCATAGTTGTACTTTCCAATTTGGTTTGTTCAACATCATTAGTCCTATTCTTTCTATACGAGACGATTAAATTTACATAATTATCCATATCTGCCACATAGCAACTTCGCTCTTGAGTTGTGAATGAATTGCATATTTTATTGTACCACAGAGCATCACCAAAGAATTGAAATCGTAAGATAAAGAACAGCAGCTTGGTGTTGCCCCTGGCGGTTATGCAAAATCATTTAGTTCAATTACTTGTGTCTGGCGCGTTGCATTCTCCGTGCCCCTTTTAGATATTCAGAAAAGATGCTGCATTTTTTTCAGACCATCTGGAGAAGACAATAATTATTCTGCTTATGCTACAACAGTTTTCGTCAGTTATCCATCAATATCAAAATTGCGATATGAAACCAAATAAAATGGGAATTCACGAAGGAAATGTTTTTGTGTTTGACTATACAGGTTGAGTCACGTAACTTTAGCACCTCCTGTAACTTTTGAACGGTTGAAGATATTGAAATGCAGTTTTCACGGAAGTGCATGAGAAAATAGGCCTAACTGATACGTGTATTTATTTCTATTTTATCACTTGTATTTTACGAGATATTTGAGGTAAGTTTGTTTTTTCAATTGGAACTATACATATTTTTTTCAGTCTATCATAAAGAGCGTAAAAAGACGAATCCGATGATATACATAATGTCGTATGTTAAATAAGGATTTTTTGACTCCACGTGCTCGTGGAGCGCTGCGTGACCTTTTGTGGCGGTCTGTTATATTCAAAATATCCGTTAAGAACTGGTCGCAAAAGAAAAAAATTTTTCAAAGAAATCCTTATCTAACATGTGACAATATGTATGTCACTGGATTCGTCTTTTTACGCTCTTCATAAAATATGTATAGTTCCATTAAAAAAACAAAGTTACCCCAAATTTCTCGTAAAATACAAGGGATATAATAGAAATGGATACGCGTATCAATTAGCCCTATTTTCTCATGCACTTTCGTGAAAACTGCATTTCAACATCTTCAACCGTTCAAAAGTTACAGGAGGTGGTAAAGTTATGTGACTCACCCTGTATATGAATACGCCGGGCGAAGAGGCTCAGGGCCTAGCGCACTGACTTCGCATTCGGGAGACCCGGGTTCAATACACGTGCCAGTCATCCTGACCGGGATTTTCGTGGTTTCCCTCGAACATCCAGGTGGATGCTGGGATGGTTCTATTGAAAGGTCACAACCGCGAAACCGACGCCGCTAGGTGAAATTATTAACTACGTGAAAACACGAAGGTTTAGCGAATTCGAATTATCGCGGGCTCCTGGAAGGATAACCCACTAGGAACCCCGGGATCTAACAATGCCGAGGCCAATTGCCTTTTAAGGGACATACAGTGGCTAAATAAAAATACAAAAAATAAAAATGAATATTAACCGTAGCCATATTTTAGTTGAAACTTCCACAGTTTGATTTCAAAGTACCAAATCAATTTCGCATCCAACTGATTCACAAATCTTGAAATAACTATAGGATAAATGTTTCTAAATGCATTCTTTCCGAAATAAAAAATATCTCATTTAAAAGAAGCACGCCGTTTCACAATGTTTTGGATATACACTTCACAGAAAAAAAATTGAAAGCCAGTCTGCGGTAATTATTTTAAATAACGCAATGTTCTCTTCAATCTTTTGGAATATTAAAATAGTACAACTAGCCTCCAGTTATCTGAACCCTAGTTACAATTGAGAGGGAACATCGTGTATTGGAAATAGTCATCCCTTTTTTTCTCCAAATTCAAGATTAATGTACAGCGTTAAATTACACCAAAGCTTTGACGCAAACAGAAAGAGATGCGTAGAATTTTGCATTTGTTTCCATTGTCGGTTGTTTTCGAAAGCTGATATGCGACGGTTGGGTATGAGCATTTTTTGTCGCGTTCCATATGTTAGCAAAAACACGGACCTGTCACGTGTCACGACACGTGTGGCTTCAGCTGCATCAAGGGCATGAAGATCGGCCGACCCGACCTGCGCACGACAAAGAGACAATGCTATTTTATCAAGCAGCCTCTGTGTAGTGGTTGAAACGCGTATACACGAGCTGGTCGTGTCGATATGTTGCCAATGTTATCAGCAATTCCACTAAATTTGCTGGCTTCACAAACGCCCCGCTCGCGGAGAGTTATTGTGTTTTAGCACAAGCCATTGTCTTTGATAGGAATACTGGAAGTAAAATCTGTAATATAATATAAATTAAATAGTAATAATTATGCGAACTCCTGATCACGGAAAATGCTAATTAATTTCGCACGAATTCCTTCAATATTATTAATGTACGTTCATTTCATATTGCAATATAATTTCAATGCTGGACCTAGTTTGTGCCTGCGCCCTTGTTAAATGACTGAGAGAGTGCATTAGGGTGAGAGACAAAAACGGCGCAGCGAGAGAGGAAGTAAACAATAGTTTCATGTCCGGTAGAAATTAAAAGCTCCATTATCACGTTCTCACATTACGTTTTTCGTGTTATTTAAGTAGCTGGATGTTTTTGACTTCAGTTTAGAGAATCATTTTAAATGTTTCTACTCGTATGCTAATTGTTAATGACAGTATCACGTGTTAGTGTGTCTAGCTTCTTCTCAAAATTGAAGTTCCCAAAAATATCAAATGGACAAATATGAAAAACCGTAAGACTAGTTTCTTTGAAGATACAAATCCTCAAGGATCAAAATAAAAACGCCTAGTAATTCCATTAAGTTTGAGTGAAAATGGTAGTATTCTCGTCAAACACTTAACGAAGAAACGAGGGGGCTATGTTCAACCCCGGAAATCAAGTGAAAAATTTCATCAAAAAGTTAAAAACAAAATATTGTGTAGGAAGGATGGCGTATGTAATCAATTTAGAGGTATTGAAAATGATGCGGGTGAATATTACGGTGACTAAGTGTTCACATAAATATACAATAGAAATATTTTTTAGAAATGTCTAAAAAGGTGTTAGACACCTACTACCCCTTAAGTGTAGTAGGTTTTAAAAAAATCCCTTCAAGTATAGTAAATAAGGAGGGTTTTACGCCACATAAAACAAATAACTTGATTAAATCATTAATGTTTATGACGAAAACGTTTTAATTCTTAAAATTATTAATATCTTGATACAAATTGCAACAAATATAAAAAAATCAGACACATAGCGCTTTTGCTGTCATCCAGACTAAAAGCAAAATTATGATGAAAGTGACCAACATTTCTTCGTCTTTTGGGAATTTGAACCTCTGTAGATGCAGTGTCGCTTTTCATAGATACTTTCTACAGCATCTCTAAACGCCTTCAGAATTATTTAGCTTGCATGACATGTCAAAAAGTGTTGAAATTTAGAATTAGAATTACCTTCTGGCTATTCTCCTCCCATGAACACCATTAAAAGGTTTTCAGTTTCTCTGATAGTGGATATAATTGGCACCCAGAACTAACCCAACATGGCAAATTTAATTAACATCATTCTGAAGTCTCTTTTCCAGTCAGAATTTGAGTGACACAAAATAGATGACGAAAGGAAAGGGCGCTCAGGCCCTCCAGAGTCGCGGAGGCAGCGGCGCAGGAACGGAAGCGAGGGCGGGGCGGTGGCGGGGAGATTGCACACTCGTCAATGTGCCTGGCAGCACTCGAAGGCAACGCAGCCGAAAAGGGCTCGGAGCTCCGCAGCGCTTCCGCCGCCGCCGCCGCCGCCTCGTCCTCCTCCGCACTCTCGTACCCCGCGAACAGATGGCTGCGGCTGAACACCCGCCACCATTTTGTCTCGCCAGGGCAAGAGGGGAAAGAGACAGAGAGAGAGAGGAGGAGGAGGAGGAAGAGCGATCACACACCGAGCAAGAGTGAGAGGCATTTGTCCAAATAACCGAGGGATTTTTCCCGCTCTTTCATACCACTCTTATAACATTCTTTTGACTGTAGCGAGAGGTTTTGATGGCTGTCCCAAATGCGCTGCCTGCCTCCCGTGGCCCCGCGCTCCAGAGACCGCAACTGAAAAGGCGGCAACGCCGCGCGCCGAGGGGCACAGCGGAGGATAGCCCGTCACCACGTCATCTCTCGCCGCCAACGGGGCGGAGTGCCTCCACTCAGCGGAAGGCGGGCACAAGCGAGGGGGTGGAGAGATGGCCCGCGAGGACACCTTCCCGAGAGCGAGGGGGACCCCGCTTGATCAGCTGTCCACAATTGTTCGCTTTCAGAAGCGCGTATGCAGTGCGCGCGCCGAGCAGCGGAGAGGGCGAAGAGACACGCACGCCGCGTCGGTGCGGGGGCGGGACGGGCCGGGGTGCGGGGCAGGGGGTTCGGGGCGCAAGGCGCGGGGCGCACAAACAATGCCCGAGACAGCCTCGCCGAGTGGCCTGCTCTATTTGCCGCCCACTATCGAGTGATGTGTTATTCCAGCCCGCACCTCAAAGCTCTTGCATTGGGATCTCAAAGGGCATGGGATGGTTCAAATGTACTTCTGGCTATTTTCGAGAATTTTACCGTGTTGTGTATCATCGATATTGTGTATGACGAAATTCATTATAAAGGACTAATCTTAGCAACATAGTTTTACTAAAAGTTTCCTATAATAACTGTTTATAACATAACAATAGAATAGCCACAACAACAGACATAGTTATGAATAAAAAATACTATTCGTATATAATAAAATAACCATCAGAATATCAATATTGAAATTGACGAATGCTATATATGTTATATTTCACATTTATGAATTTATGAATAAAGAATACAATGTAATAATGGTAATTCATCTGTTGTGGTTACATAATCCAAAATATGTATAGCATTAAGAAAATACTAATTGAAAGAATGTATTTGAATTAATTAAAATCTCTTTGTTGTAGCATTAAATACAACACATCAACGCTGTCAATTTTTTAAAATATTGTAATAATATGAACATGGTACATTTCATATAGATAACATCGGCAAAGCCAGTCATTGCTTGTCTAATTATCATGTTATTCTGCCAGAAAAGAAACGTACTTCAAAAGACAACTTCAACAAAAACAAATATAACAAAAAGAATATCATACATCAATTCTCGAGTATGAAAACTTTATGACTTTGACTGCCATACATACATCAAAATACAAATAAAAACCACATATTTCAAAATCCAAACTACTAGTCCTGTTGCTGTTCAAGTAAGAGAAGTAAAAAAGTAGAGAAGTAAAAAAATGAGCTCATTTAAAGAAAGTATAATGATCATACACGTTTAATTTTATTGTGCTCGTATTTATTCGTCTTCATTTTTGTGTGAGTACTTTAGATTAGTTTCGATTAGATCAAACTAGAATGCAAATAAATAATAAGAAAGGTTTGTCATTACGTGACTGAAAAAATATAGTTTGAAAATTATTAACTATTTTCAAATTTGTAATTTGTATTTAGACATTTTCCAGTACAATTTTGAGATTAGTCGAGAATGTGAAGAATATAACAAGAAAAAATAAAATATTATCATAACATACGATTTTATCAGGTTTTCTATTTAGATATATAAAAATCGTATAGATTGTGTCAGTATTATCTAGTGTAGTACTGTTCCTGAGTACTTATCCCTTCCCTTGAAATTTAATTGCAGTAATATTTAATATTGACAATCACATTCACATGCCATTCCTTGGAGAACACCAAGAAAGGGGGCACGCGGGACATCACAATAAATTGCAATAGAACTGAAGGAACATTTTTTTTATTTAAGAACATAAATATATATTAAACACACAATTAACTAGAATCATTTTGTGCATATTTATTTTAAATATGTATTTTCAGTTTTGAAAATACATGAAGAATGGAAATAAACGTAGAAAAGACTGAATATATAGTGGTGGAAGTTATGCCCCATGATTTAGAGACTAGTATAGGAAAAGTTATAATACAAGTATTTGTGAGTTACGCTTACAGCAGATGGTAGAGACGAACAGGTTGTGAAAAATAAAAATATATGAGGAAAAACAGCCATAAGACAGTTGAATCCAGTGCTGTGGAACTCAATTATTTCAATGAAAACAAAGAAATGCATATAGATCTCCTTTACAGAGAGTAGACAAAATAAGAAAGGGTGAAATAAGAAATAAAATGAAAGTGCAAACAACCTTGAACGATACGATCGAAATGAAACAACTAAAATGATATGGACATATGAGGAGGTTGGAATCAGATAGACTTCCACAAAAAAATTCAATGGGTACCCAATCGAATGGGTACCCAATCGAAGCAGATACAGGGGAAGGCCGAGAAGGACATGGAATATGGCAATAACTGAAACCATGGGAAAAAAAGAAATGGATGAGAAAGACGTATGGGATAAAGAGGCGTGGAAATTGGGATGAGGTAAACGGCCAATGCTGTAGAAACCCGCTAAATATATAGATTTTCAATTTTGGATGGAAGGGCATAAATAATTAGAATATTTTCTGTATTTGCAGTTCAATCCGCGGGAACGCAGATGGCGACATCCCCTTATTATAAGGCTTTAATTGGATTTATTTATTACTATACACAGTTAATGATTTGATGAGAACTTATTTAAGTATTACTTTCATTTAATTAAGAGTAAGCAATATATCACCTGAATTGTAATTATATTCAATGATGATTGTTCCCATCTTCACTTTGAGGTAGTTCAACTCTCACTGTTTCCCAATTACACAATTACACTGGCAGATACTGAAGTAAGATTTTAACATTATTATGGATAAGATTGACTATAAAAGAACGCAGGCGTTTCCACGATGCGGTTACGCATGATCACTGTTTAGATTTATTTTTGTGATCATTCGATACCAATGAAAGACGAAACTATCACCAAGGGTTCAGAAAAGTCCTAATAAAATTAATAGTTCTAAAAGACGGAACAGTAACTCTTTCCTAAACAAAAATATTGATAAAGGCGACACTGGTTTCGTCGTCGACCCCCACCCCCATCGGCACGCGACTGTCGAGTGAAACAATTGAAGAGTGGACATTGAAAATTATGTAAGTGCGCGATTTTGCATGAAAAAAAAACGCGATTTTGCATGGAAAAAGATGTGTTCCGTTGCCAATAGTTTTAGAGGACGTATATACCAGAGTTCCCAGTTTTAGTTCGCAATTACATCACAAGATAGACCGGGGAGTAACCCAATTATAGTTGGCAATGAAAAGGCTGGAAGTGTCTCTGCGCTATATGTGCTTGTGGCGACAAGCTATTTGTGCATATGGCATGAAGGTATTGCAGGCCGTGGAAGCAAGAAGTTGCGACTTGTCATCTTAAGGTACTGTCTTCTCACATCACACATAAAGGAAAGCTACATAATTGGTGTGACAATTGTGCTGGACAAAGCAAGAAGACTGGTTTTGGTTGTTTTATTGTGTGTTGTCCTTATTGTGTGTTGTTTTATTGTGTGTTGTTCTATGATTTCATAGAACTAAAATTGCATGTCTCTGGACATTCCTATCTGCCTTGCGATAGGGGTTTTGGAATGACGAAAACGAGAGTCAAAATATATGTTCAAGGGTACCGAAAGATTTTCAGAATGTTTTTAAGGCAGCACGCCTGTTAAAAAAATCCATTCAAGGTATTTTTTGAAATTTTATGTCAAACATAGGCAATTTTTATTTTCTTTAAACCATTTTTTTCTTAAAAACGGCACGTTTTTTATTAAATTAGACTTTAGATATCATAAAGGTCGCTTAAGAGAATGGTGCAAGTCTAATGTTCGTTGTAACGCTGAGTTTTCGAAAATTAAAAAAATTAAAACTTTTTCGGCGTTTTCCTACAACTACAATTGTGAAGATACAATTTTTTCTTAACAAAATATGTTCATCAAAAACAGATCTTCAAATAATGTCATGTTGAATTTTTAGAAAATATGAGTATTTTTTGTGTAATTTGATGTCTTCGTAAATGTAATCTAAAGTGTTTTAAGGCATTTGGTTGCTACATAAGTTAGAATGTGCGTATTATTTCATATTTCTTGATTTGTTTCTTACATTCGAGCTTTTGTTATACGTTTACAAATTAATCTTTTATAAATTATTTAAAACCTAATAAAAAGACATGAAATAAAAATTGTTAGCCTTCAGGGTATATCAGAATGAAATACAACATGGACATTCTGGGTCGCGACTCGCCAATTTCTCTGAATTACGTCTCATTGTTGTGGCATGATTTAGTTGTATGAAAAGCAATTATAATTTTCAAATTTTTGGTAATATTTGCTTGAAGATATTCAGTTTTTGCACAAAAATTCCATTATTTATAATGAGTTTTACAAAAAATGACGACTGAGACGTGTTAATTCGGAGATATAAAGGTAGGTATAAACAGTATTAAATAACCATTACTAAAGGCGGGGAAATGCATGCGGCTGTAGCAACACTAGTTGTAGTTTAAAATTCGTGTTTTCCTTCTCCTGAAAAATGTATATTTTTGGCACTTACACTCTCCCCCATGTCAATTCTTCAATTACTTAAGACTGAATATTCAGTGAAAGAGTGTGGGATCAAGAGAACAAGATCTCGAATTCCAGGAAACCGTTAACTAATCCTATAGTCTTGCAGTGTTTGTTGGTAAAGTAATTTATAACTCATTCGACAAATGAGATTCAAAATGTTCTATAAAAATCCATTAAAGATATAATAGTATGTTATAATCTATAAAAAAACCGCCCGCTGAAAAACAAACATATAACTGAATTAAAAATGTCCTAAAACATCAATCATAGATATAATAAACAAAACAGCGACAAAACAATTTACTGTAATATTTCTCTTGAAAGGTTGTGGAGATCGTAGTTCTGATCACATAAAAAGTTTCACTAATAATATACCTATCGTTATTTGTTTTCATACCAATAATGGATGAAAAATATCCGCAACACGTCGTGCGTGAAACACCGAGCCGTGTTGTGTAAACCGGGCTTCAAAGCATAGTTGCAACCAACACACGCCAACACACGCAGCCTACTCGGAGCGTTTGGCTGTTCCGGTGCTGCACATAGCCTGCGGCCAAACGTTCGCCCTCCGATCTCACTGTATGTCTCTGGGACTCGATAAACTTCAGAAATAAAAGCCCCTCTCTCTCCTCTCTCTCTCGCTCTTTCTCTCTCACACACACGCCCACACACTCACACGTTCTCATGCAGGAACACACATACACATCGTTGGAGCCGCACCGCACGTGGCCGCCACGGGAGACACCGTCAAAAGTGGAGAACCGTGAACACTCTCGACTGTAGGATAAACAAGATACGGTCTAAGGATTTTATTCCTTTAAAGAGCCTATCCGCTCCCTTTCTGTTCCATTTTCCAGCGACAAGATAACAAAAGAGAATCCTCATAAAGAATGTATACAAAAAATCGTACGTCACAATCTTTCTCTTCCAGAGGCGAAACACACCGACCGTTCTCTGCTTTACGCCGTAGTCGAGGCGTCGACTGGAAACTGAAGTGGCATCACATGAACACGTTTGAGTAAATTTTTGCAAGTTGCGTACGTCACAGATATGAAGAGACCGCTAGAAGGCGAGAATCGTGTATAATATCGTATTTGTTCTGCCGCAGGGAATAAAATCAACGGAACGGAATTTTTTGAAACGAGTGGTCAGATTCCAAAACACGCGCATTCCTTTTCCTCCCGCAATATGTATTTCCAGGAAATTCGGCGCTTATTCAAAGCTCCGTTAACTTGAGCGACATTTGTCGAGCGACATTCCTCTTGTAAAAGCAGTTTTGAAGCTAGAAAATTCGGCTGAAAGCGAAGCAATGCCGTCGTAGATTGCAGGTCAGCTCGCAGGAAATTTATATTCCCATTTCTGGGAATCCGACCGCGAGCCGGGGGTTAGAGTACCGCTAGCCTCAACCACCCTCCATTCCACGTAAACCTCAGCTGCTCTTTTAACTAGGTGGCCGGTGAGGCCGATTGGATTCGGCGAGTAAAGTGGAAGTAAAAGGTCGCTGGTTCGAGCGGTAATAGGCATTTCAGTAACCGGAAAAATAAACTTCGGGAAAAATACAGGAGGTCCTAACTCCTCGGTGCGGACTCCCAAGCGGCGGCTCTCGGGCCGTCCCTGCCGTGTTGCCATCTCTTCACTGGGCCCTCCCCTCCTTCGCTACCCGACCACCGCCGCCGCCGGCCGCGCACCCGTTTCCGACCCGCCAATTACCCCGGCTCCGAGCTGAGAAGCGGGGGAGGGGAGCAGAGGAGAAGAGACGATGGGGAGGAGGAGGGGAGCACCGCAGCCGGGCGTGTCGCAAATTTCGGCCAACTTGGCGATCTGCTCGCCGTAACGAATGGCCCTACGGAACATGTGCAATCGCTTTTTTGCTCGGACGAGGTAGTGTGGGCCGTCTGAAAGGGGACATGGAGGGTGGGAGAGGGAATGGGGCGGGGAGGATGTGGGATGAAGTGTGATAGGGCAGGGTGGCGAGGGATGGCTGGCGGAGAGATGAGAGGGTTGTGGGGAGGCGGGCAATACGATGCAGAGTAGAACGGAGCGGAATGAGGAGGGCACGGTCGTGAGCGGAGGGTCGTGGAAGAACTGGAGAGAGCGAAAAGAAGCGTGATTGGTATGGGCGTGGTTGATAGGGGCCTGGTTGGTAGGGGTCTGGTTGTTAGGGGCCTGGTTGGTAGGGGCGTGATTAAAAGAAACGTGGTAGGTAGGGGAGCGGATGATAGAGGCGTGGATTGTGGGAGCGTAGATAGTAATGGCATGGATGGTAACAGCGTGGATGGCAATGGGTGAAGTGGATGGTACGGGCGAAGTGAGGCGGGGTGCGGCTGGGTCAGTGGGGGTTTGCGAAGTGGGGAGGGAGGACTAGGGTGGGGCGGAGCGGGTTTGGCCTTGGCCGGCGTGGAGGCGACCGCCGAGGCGGATGTGGCAGAGGGCCCTTTTAATTTAAACCAGTGTTGACATGAGGAGCACCGGCGACTGCGAATGCGCGGGAGCGGGGATGAGGGGGGGCTACAAGGGAGCCGGGCAGTGCTAGGGGAGGGCAGGGGGCGAATCTGCTCTTTTGACGAGGGCGTTGGATATTTCCCGGGCTTTTAATGTATTTAGATGCACTTTGCGCGGTGGGGATTGTGCTGTATACTCTGGTTATCTCTGTATTCGCAATCAGAAGTGATCGGGAACTTTTAGAATTCATTGAAATTGTTCGTCCCTCCTGCTGCGTCCTATATTGTTTTCTCCCTTTCCTATTCCACAGTATGACAGTGACACAGCATATGTGAATATTTTGCTAAAATAGATTGGCGCTCTACAAAAAGCTTTTATGTCATTCAACTCCATTTTTTGTCGCGACCGTCAGCCTCAAGAGAATAATACTGAATAAGACACCACCGTTCGTAAAATATTGTTTGACATTTCCAGGTTTAGGTTAGTACCAACATCGGAAGGCAGCTTTTTCTAATTTTCGTTCTACTTATCCCCTGTTTACTATTACATAATAAGCTTTAAATTGAAGACAATATCTTCGGAAGCCATCATCGAATTCTCATGGCTTCGAATTCTCATTCAGTGTACTGTCGGTTGATTCAGTTATTCAGTGGCTGTCAAAATTCCTCATCATGATTGTCAAATCTCCACACTAGTGTTTTAGGTGTAAACGACGCGACCATAAACGCAACGGAAGACGGTGTCTTTTGGAAATTCATGGCTCCAATTTAAATATAGTGTTATGTAAAATGCATTCACCAAGCGGCTATGACTCCGCTGCTCTATGATGCTCCCTTTTTGTCCCAGAAGCTCGGACTCGAGAGAGTAAACAGACACCATGCAACCGCGCGCTCGTCGAGCGTTGAAGCAAAGGTACGTTGCAAATAAAGTACGTGTGCTGATATTTCTTTGAACACTTCGCATCGGTTAGATGACTTCATTCGGAGAGGAGGAAGGCATTGAGAGGCAGGAATTATTACTCGTTTGTATAGTTAACATCATATGTAACATCATCACATTTTATGTTATACACTATCGTTATTTTGACTGATGAGGATTCTTTAAAACTCCAATTGAAATAATTATCAAACAGGTTATGAATAGTGTCAAATCAACAGTCTTTACCTGTCAGCTGACATATACGAGATTGTCAGCCGAGAGTGGACCGAACTCGACAGTGGTTACAGGGAAAACGAGAATTTTTATTATTAGGAAATTCAATACCTGAGGTTTTCGTCGTACCTGAGATGATGAATGGTTTGATGGATAGGCCATGAAGACATGATTTGAATGATGGAGTAGCGGAGGAAAGACTGGGGGAAATGCTAGAATCCTGAAAAAATTGACGCGAACCCACATGGTTCACTTCAAATTTCAGAGATGTCGATCACAATTTCAACCCAGTGCACTAGCTGAGATATCATAGTGGCACTAAAATTGTCTTGCAGCATAGTTGACCGGGTGACCCAAGGGATCTAGTGTCTACGGTAGCGGATTTCTGCACCAGCTACATAGGTCTGTCGAGTCATTTTGAATCTAGTAATTTAAATGACATATTATAATTCAGTGACTCTAAAAACCTTTATATCCATATTTGTACACAATTCCAATGATTTTTCGAATATTCGCCAGATTTTTCTAGACTCCAACCACCGTGCCGTGGCTCCATTTTCATCCTCGGTCCTACTATCCCATTACAAACGCCTGGCATACACTACACCACTACATATTTTGGGAAGCCAGTCGGACTTGCGCCGGCGGGGGCGGTGTCAGTAGATGCAAGCGGACCAGTAGGTCGGCGCCACGTCTCACGCACGAGTGGAGGAGAAACAGCATCACCTCCAGGTGCTCACCCAATGAAACCGTATTTTGAGATGCAAGGTGAGCGGTCCGCTAGTCCAGCAGAGGTTGCTCACGCCGTTGCAGAGAGCGACAGAGAACAACAGAGAGCGACAGAGACAAAGAGAGGGGGAGAGAGAGAGTCGCGAACAACGCCATCGCGCGCACTGCCGGAGCGCGTCGGCGTGAAGCCTGCTCTCCTATTATTCACGCGTCCCCCGCGCTGATTCGCACTCGCGACGCGGCCGCCGGCGGGGCGGCGGCGGCGGCGGGAGAGGCGGCGGCGGCCGGCCGCCGGTGGCGGTGACGGCGGTGGCGGCGTCAGAGCGCGATGCGGCGCGCGTCGCCCCGGGGGCGCGTGCGAAGCCTGCGACGCGTGCAACGCACGTGTCCGCCACCGCCGCCGCCGCTGCCGCCGGCGGGCGCGCCCACGCACTGCGCGCTCCACGGCCCGCCCGCCGCCACCGGTCCGCGTCCGCGCGTCCGCCGCCGACTGCTGACGCGCCCGTGTTCGCTACGGCCGGTAGCAACTAAGGCTCTTCTCTGTTCTCCGTTCGCGTTTGCACTCTTCGCCTCGACGCGCCGTGCTGCGCTTTGCCTCGTCTAATCGCTTTCCAAGGCGCTTCGCCCCGTAATACTGCTCTCGTTGGGGCTGGCCTGGCTTGTCTTCGTCTCTTCTCGGACTGAGTTCTCTGAGTTCGTCTCTTTTCGGACCGTGCCAGCACGACTCGGATCCGTTGGCATCTATCCCTGGTTCTCCTCCTTGGACCCTTTCCTTCGAATCTGGTATGATCGTTTAGCCCCCCTTGCTCTCCTCTAGTCCACGCTGCAGTTGATTTGTGTTGATATTGTTTACGTCACGTTATCTCGTTTTCTTTCTGAACGCCTCCTGTTTGTCAACCATCGCTTCCCTCCCTTACCCTCCTTATTTCGTCTCCAACACCCTAATATCATTTTGACTTTATTCCTTTTTTACGTCGACACTTTATCAACCCTCGATACCTTCCATTCACATTTTCCCACGCACCGTTTGCTTCTTCTTCTCTTCCCATTCTCTCCTTGCTGTACCTTTTCCGCCTTAACTCAGTCGCCTTGCCTCGCCGCGCTTCGCCCACCCCTTTCGCCAGCGGCTCGCGGTCTCCCCAGCGGCCGCATCGTTGTCGTCCACCGCATGTGGTCCCGCCTCTCCCTCCGCCGCCCCCTCCCACAGCGCGGAGGCCGCGTGCCCCGACGCCGCGCGCGCGCCCCTCTAATTACTCGACGATCCTCGCGTATACGCTCTCCCTTTTTTCGCTCTAAACATGCGCGGAAGTGGACGTACTGTAAATAAATTAGATGTCCCGTATCGCCCGCGATGCCACGCCGCGCAGAGGCGCGCAGAGAATTCACAACGACGGTGGTGACGGCGGCGACGGCGGCAGTGGCGACGGCGGTAGTGGCAGTTGCTGAGGCGGTGGCGATGATGGTGGTGGCAGCGGGAGGGAGGACGATGGCGAAGGTACCACCGATGGCAGACGAGATGGTAGAGAGAGTGTCGGCACGAAAGGTAGCGACTGTGGCATTGGTTGTTCTAACGGTTAAGGGGAAGTTAGCAGTAGATGAAGTAGTTGGTGTGGTAGTGCGAGTAATAGTGGGTGTCGTATCGGGAGTGGTAGCGGGTGCGATAGTGGGTGCTATAGCGGGTTCAGTAGCAGGCGTGTTAACGTGAATGGTAGAGGATGGTGCTAACGTGAATGGTAGGAAGTGATAACGGAAGTGGTAGTGGGAGTTGTAGCGAGGGAGGCAGAGGAAGTGGTTAGCGTCAATGGTGATTGTGATCGCGGCGGAGCAGGACGTGGAGGTACTCGAGGCGGAACCTGCGGCGGAAACTGCGATAGTAGCTATGGTAATATTTTAAAGGAAACAGTGGCTGTTGAGGCGGAAACTGAGGCAACGGAAATCGTGAAGCCGGCGATGGCATTAACAATCGCAGCGCCCACAGGAGCGGCAACGACAGTGGAGGTGGCGATGGTGGCGGAGGGGATTGCGGTGGCAGTGACGTTACGGATTCGCAGATACGGTTGGGATAAGTATGGTGTAGTGTGTGTGTGCGTGTTTGTGTGTGTGAATATATATATATATATATATATATATATATATATATATATATATATATATATATATATATATATATATCGGTGGCATCTGCGGAGGTGTTGGAGAGCGGGCAGTATGGCCGCAGACAGCGAAAAATTATGGCTCGGAGACGGTAGCGTAGCAGATGAAATGGTTAGAAGATTATCGTGGTGGGTTGAATCAATATCGGTCATGTGGTTCAGTAGTGGTTGGGAAGAATTCAAGGAGCACTAAGCTAATTGCCAATGCAGTATTTGATTCGTATATAATTATCACAATAATTTTCCTTATTGTGATCGTCGCTAGATGTGTGGTCTTCGTCGTCTTCGTTTTTGCCTGAAGTAGATCTCCAGCAACAGTCGAAGCAGTATTGTTCTTTATATTGCAGTGGAAATTAAAGTAATTGTGTCCTTTTACGAAATGACAAAGACTAATATTAATACGAAACGTTTGTCGAATGTGAAATATGTTAGTTGATAGGGTGGTGTAGAAGATGGGCGTAATGTTATTGCTTTTGCTAATGAAGGAATGGTGGATGTAAGGAAGATAATGCTGGTTGATAATAGTGTAGTAGTTGGTGATAATGGATAGGGGTGGCAGTGATGGTAAAGGTTGTCCCTCTTGCGTTGATATTGACATGTTAAGCACGGCCGGGTCACGAGTCAACGGATCTGACTGAGCGCTCGGGTGGGGGCGAGGCTGAGCGGGGCGGGGGAGGGGCGGAGCGGGGCGCAGGCGGGGCGTGGGCGAGGCGGGACGGGGCGGGGCAGAGCGGGGGCGGAGACGTGCCCGACGGCGAAGGGGATGGCGGAGGCGACGTGGCAGGGCGCCCGGCTGTCCGACGGCCAGCGGCACTCTTGTTCATTATTGCGGGCGGCGACCGCGGTCCGACGCGTTCGCCAAAGGCTAACCAGGCATACCAACATAACGAGATTACGACTGGCCGCAGAGCTGCAAAGACTAAAGGGATCAAGAGAGAGACCAGCCCGGGGAAAAGTATTTATTCGTTAGCATTTCGAGAGAGCGTACGCGGCTTAAAGTTATTTATACATACTGCGCGGTCTTTAAAAAAAGAAGAAATTCAAGGGTTTGTTTTCTTCCTCATGCATGATTACGACTTCCATTATCCTCCTACGCAGCTACTCCCAAAATGGTGTCTGGAACGTTCTTTTTGTTGCTCAATTTTTGTTGAATCACGTTTCGAGGGAGGATTGTTTCTGGGAAGAAAACTGCAAAACCTGAACCCGTCAGCCATTAGAGAGACTAATGGAGTGAACTCGCGAAGCAAAATAGGAATATGCAAATTTTTTTAAGGAATTCCAAAAAGAGAAGACGAAGTGTGTGATATTTATGAGTGTTTTTCTGTTCCATACTTATATTTTTTCATTAATGTGTTTTGTTCCAGTGTTTCGCTATATTAATGGGTTTGGTTCGAAATATTCTTGGATTTATTACAATGACCTTTGATTACATAGGCCAACGACCAAAAAACTTTGTGTGTGTGTTCACCTAATTTTTGTCATTTTAAGTATGGTGATTCCAAAAATAACATTAAAAATGTCGTATCCAGAATACGTATCCAGAAACGTGGAGTACAGCGATCCTCCAGCGGTCTTTAAGTATAAAGGTGATACGAATTGCCCTCAAAATTATCGCGGAATTAGTCTTTTACCAGCGCTGAGCAAACTATTCTGTAAAATACTCAACGGGCGACTGAGTGAATGGGCGGAAAAGTACAGTAAAATATCAGAATTGCAAGCAGGCTTTAGGAGAGGCTTCGCGACTACCGACAATATCTTTGTGTTAGATACCCTAGTAAAACAGGCGCTTGCGCGTAAACGGGGCCACTTATATTGCAGCTTTGTAGATTTCGAAAAGGCTTTTGACTCTATCAATAGGGAAGCTTTATGGCAAAAACTAAATGAGCTAGGCGTCTCACGTAAAGTTTTAAAAGTGTTGCAGAGCATGTACGAAGACGTAAATTTCTGTGTCAGGTGCGGTGATGGAAGTACAACGCGAAAAATAAAATCGACAGTAGGAGTAAGACAGGGCTGTCCTCTCTCACCGCTATTGTTTATCTTGTTTATAAGCGATTTATTGACGTGGTTACAGGAAGCGGATACATCTGCGCCGGAAATTGAGGGCCTGTACATTCCCGGACTACTATATGCTGATGATTTAGTTTTATGTTCGGAGACTATTGACGGTTTACAGAAAAGTTTAAATATCCTAGAAACGTATAGTGAAACATGGGGACTAAAAGTAAATATTCAAAAAACGAAAGTAGTTGTCTTCAAGAATGGATTTATCTGGGGTAACAAAGAGAAATGGTATTACGCTCAGGAGGAGATCGACCGGGTCAAAACATTTACATATCTTGGGGCAAAATTTTCCATCAATGGGGGATGGAATAATCACATAGTGGCGGCGCACAGTAAAGGAATAGATGCGCTCAAAGAAATCGTTTGCGCAGTGCGCGGGGTTCCGGAATTGCCTTTAAAGTTGTGCGATACAATGTTTAAATCGCTAGTTCTCCCAGCAATGAATTATGAGGCAGAAATCTGAAGAGTGGATAGGATAGATCGACTAGAAAGCGTCGAAACAGATTATTTCAAATTAATTCTCTGAGTCTCTAGATTCGCAGCAAATGCCGGAGTCCTAAGAGAGGTCGGTAGTGTAGGAATTTGGAAGGATTTTAAAATGAAACCCATTAAACTTTGGATAAAATTAGCAGGTGAACAGGCTGACATACTTATACATAGATGTTTTCGAGTGCAGTTACAGGGAAGCAACCAACGCCACTGGTCGTATAAAATTAAAATGCTACTGGAACGTGCAGGTCTGGGAGACGTTTCTCCGGAGATGGTGGGAGATAGGGAAACACGTGAGATAAAACGGATAATTTCGGATAGACTTGCGGATATTAAAAGGCAAGAGATCCAGGCAGCAACGGCCGGAAAACGTTCGCTAGTTGCGCAAATTCACGCGAGTCCGTTATAGGGGTGCGAACGTTACGTACACATACTGCAAAAGGACGCAAGAGGGGGATACGCTTGGTTCAGGGTCGGGGGGTGGATGCAACGTAGATTAAAGGACTCTAATGGTAATGGCATCTGTGTGCTTTGCGGTGATAGGGAAGACTGAATCCACATCCTTTTAATTTGCTGTGCGACCGAAACTTGGAGAGGAAAATGGATGGGAATGGGAAATTACTACTTCCAACATAGGAACCTAACGCTCGCGCAAAACATTTGAGGTGATAAAAGATCTAACATCATGAAAGAATTAGGAACATTTCTAGGAAAGGTTCGGACCATTAGAGAAACTGAAATTAGGAAGTGGGAAAACAGCACTGGTTAGTACGAGCAGAGCCTAGACTGGAGAGAAATAATAAGTCAATAAACTAACAATAATTAAGTTAGTAAGTTATGTTGGGTTAGTAAACAGTAAAAGAAAGAAAGAAAGAAAGAAAGAAAGAAAGAAAGAAGGAAAGAAAGAAAGAAAGAAAGAAAGAAAGAAAGAAAGAAAGAAAGAAAGAAAGAAAAGTCATAAGTTGTAGTCAATTGTTAAGTATAAGTAGATAAATAAGTCAATAAAAATAAATTAACTTAAAATAATTAAAATAAATAAAATAAAATAAAATAAAATAAAATAAAAGGAAACGGTTAAAATAAAACACATTAGGGGGCGAAGGGAAGTGGGAATCGGAAATGTTAGGGCAGAGGCGTTGGTGCAGACGATTTTCTGTAGTGCTGTTTGTTTTCAGGTGCTGAGGAGGCCAAACACTGGAAGGAGAATGCCTGACGCCCGCGCCAAATAAATAAATAGTTTAAAAACCGGATAGATTAGCATGTACTCGGCTTCTGACAGCAGGTTTTTCCCCCATCAGGGGTTTTTTTCCTCAGCCGTACCTTATGGTCTCTTTTCCGGGGCATTGATGCGATGAAAAGACCATTTGGGGTGAATACCAGAATACGAAAGGTTAGAACGCGGTAGAATGTAGGTATTGGAATGGCTTAAAGGCCTTCGGCCTAGCCACTTAGCATCACGTTCTCTAATTTGTATGTAATAATTACCTATTAAATAAATAAAATAAATAGAAGGGGAGAAGTGTGACTTTATAAAATAGTGCAGAGGACCTCAAACAAGAAGAAATAACCCTTTAGATTTTCCATTCCAATGGTATGAAGGGAGACAAGGAATTATTCAGATGATTGCTACTTTTGTTGCATTGATGTTACTGGTTACAACTAAAAAAACAACAAAGGATTAATTCAGTACCCTAACCTACCATCTGCAACTCGATCAATAGGCCATAGTCCGGATCTGTCTGTACCTGAACCACCAGTGGCTATTGCAACCGTTAATCTAGGTAATATGTCAAGTGATGAATATTCTGAGATAAAGATAAACAAGCTAACAAAGATTTTCAGTGTCCCGTAAACAGTGTGGAACCTCGGTTGTTTACTCAAACTGAGCTAAATGATTTGATCAGTGATTTGGGCTTAACAAAGCTTGTGCTGAACTGCTCGTTTTCAGACACAAAGGAAAATAACTTACTAGCAGCTGGAACTTTAATTCATGTGTCTATGAGAAGAGATCAACAATTTGCTCATTTTTTCAAACAAGAACAGGATTTAGCATATTGCTCGAATACTGCCGATATAGCGAATTAATTCGAAATTCAATACAAAAAAGAAAAATAGAAGCTGTTAATCGATTCATCTAACACTAGTTTAAAAGCAGTTGTATTGAACAACAGTAACACATATTACATGTTGCTCTTCTGTACACATGAAGGTTTTAAAACATTGCAGTTTTAGAGAAAATATACTATTCCGCTCATGGATGGATGATATGTGGTGACTTGAAAATAACATGCATGCTTCTTGGCCAGCAAAGTGGTTTTACTAAATCCCTGTGTTTCCTATGTGAATGGGATAGTAGGACACGAGATCAGTATTGGTCAAGAAAGAATTGACTGATAAGAAAATCTTTAAAGCCAAGGGAAAAGAACATTCTACGGGAACATCTGGTAGATGAACACAAAATTCTTTTTTTGTTGGCCTGTGTTATTATAATTAATAGACAACATACACGCACGATGCTTGAATACTACGCCAAATATGCTTTGAATTCAAACTAGAAATCATTAAATGACCACATATTTGTTAATTCCGAGCATTTTCTAGCCGGAGGTGCTCAGTCTGTATGCTAAATCTAACCAAAGTAAATTGTAGACTAAAAATCCAGATTTTTATCACTATGATTCCATTCACAGATAAAAAATACAAATGTTATTACTATTTATATAGAATACTCACAGGTATATAAAGAAAACGTGAATTGCCCTGCACTCCCTCATGACGTAGTGACGTGGTGAAAGTCAGGAAGTTGAACTGCTGAATTGTGATCTATTACCTGCAACAATAAAATAAAAAATAATTACAAGAACAATACTACAAATTTACTACACATTCACGTACGTGAAACATTGTATTTGAATTTTTTTCAAAAATATAAGTTTTTTTGGCGGTATTTGTTCAATAGGCATGAACTCAAACTCAAGAGAGATATGCCAAAACAACACAGTGCAACTATGTATATCTTACAGAACGAAATTCTTCTACGTTGACCACACACTTTCTCTTTACCTTTCTCTCCCTTCTGTCCCTCTCCCTCCCTTTGTCTCTCTTTGTCCCTCCAGTAACTTTTAATTTCTAGATTCGCAGTATACAGAAAGTTGTGTAATGTAACAAAGAGTCGAGTTTGATATTTTGACGGATATTACAGTCCCTGAAACCAAAAAAGCGTGTTTTTCAAAAATATTTGTATATCTATCTGTCCGTCTGAAGAATACGAGGGCTTAAGCCGCACACAGGATTTTTCCGATATGAATATTCTTCTATCAATCTGGCTAAACTTAAAGTTCAATGAATTTGAAAAGTTTTTTTTCTATTGGGGGAACTTTATATGAAGGTTGCAGTATACTTTTTTAAAGCTTTAAAATATGGCTCTAGATTTGCACTTTACATTTCTTGTATGAATAGATCAATGTCGCCTGATATGTATGTATATATATATATATATATATATATATATATATATATATATATATATATATATTACATATATGTTTGATAAATATGGTAAAAATTCGATTTTCATTAAAATCGTTAAATCGTGAAACATCAATGACAAACGAACTGTTCACTATACATTAGTCAATAATACTAATTTTTGTTCCTAATGCTTTTAGAAGGTATTACGAAATTTAGATGTGTTATGTTTCAGCAGTCTGTTGAAGATAGTTTTGTAAGTGCTGGCTAAAATATCGAAGTATGTCAATTGCAGTGTAATTATTAAGCTTTCATGTGAACGCAGGTTTTTGCAAATAATAAAAAGAAAATCTATGCCATGAAGCACCACTACTTTTAATACTTTTTAACAAACGCTCTTGAAAAATTTCGTTGATCCATAAGTAGAAATTTCATAAAAGTGCTAATAATGCACTAAAACCTACTTAAGGGACGCAGTATGCAATTAGACTATGTGTATATACGAATTAATGTAGGTTCTGAATTTTTCTGCAGCAACCTCGTTGGCCATTTCAGGAATCTTAAACGCAATGGTTTGAATATTTTGAAATTGAGGCACCTTTCCATTATACGTTCAAAAGATATTGGACAGGACGTCATATTGCCTCACGTGAGTGACATTTAATGCGACACGTATCTGTTATCGATTTCCATTGCTCGTGTTCGACATACAGGCGGACGTCTAGCATAAAATCCAATGATCATTTGGGCATTTATACTTTTTTTGAAAGCTATACAAAATAAGTAGTTTATCTCCCGGCAAATTTCTTCATTCGTATTGAAACAAGTGACGCTACAACAGCACATATTTTCTGGAAATATTTGAAACTGCTACGCAGTATTATACTACTACACGAACTATGCGGTGCTCCAGAATGGCGCAGACTTTCTCGTAGTATTTTTTTTCAATTTTCTTGGCGTGAACTGGCATTAAGGTCTTGCTCCATTCTCGGACCAGCTGCCATCTATCGTCGCCCAAAGTACATTTCTTTTTACATTTTCACATTTTGCTTTCCTAATTGGAGAACCGAAATATTACTCCAAAAATATTAAAGAAGAGTAAAACCTCGTCCTAAATTAAAATTTTCATTGAAAATTTTGAAGCTGTTTTTAAGAAGATGGCGATTACGCATTACTGTAAATGCGAAATTTGAAGCTCTTTTTCATAGGAATCTATTGAGAATTCGAGAAACTTCATTTAAAGTCATTTGAAGCGTTTCCACTCAAAAATGAAACAATGTGTATAAATCGATGGAAATGTGCATTTAACGACGTGAGACATATTTAAAAAATACGAAGGTCACTCCAAAAGAAATGCACACTATTTTTTTAAAAATACAGTTTTCATTCTACATGTTTGAAAGTTTTACAGTATGTAGATACATCCTTTAGTGTCGTGACCGGCCGCACATAATTGAATGTGCCGCCACAGGAGCACGTCAGTAGGGCGTTACCGCCCCTGGCGGCAGCGGTCAACAACAAGCGCGGGCCAGCGGTGCTCGGCTGAGTGCGGCCGCCACGCCTGAGCGAGCGGGGCGAGGCTCGGCCCCGCCCCTACTACACAGCCAGTCGGCGGGCCTACGGCCCAGGGCAGCTATAAAGCCTCGGCGCGGAGCTGAGGCAGGCAGAGAGTGAGCGAGTGAGCAGCGGTGATAGAGCGACGATACTGTGGTTAAGTGGTGGTTACGGTGTGGATAGTGATAGACTACGACAACTGCGCGACGACTACGGACTTTCCTTTTCGGCAACTTGGTGACTCGGCGTATAGTGGTATATCTCCTGGATTTACGACGACACGGCTTCATCTCTCTACCTATTCTCCTGGATATCCGGCACTATAGCTCTGTACCTGTTTCTGTCAATAAATTGTTTATTGAACCCTGGTGTTTTGGAATTTGGACACTTCATTTAGGAACAATATTTTCATTTTTCCACATAATTCCCATCTCTCTCAACTGCCTTACGCCATCTTGGAACCAGCGCCTGTATACCCGCACGGTAAAATTCTGGACCAACATGTTGGAGCCACTGTTTGACAGCGTGCACAAGGGAGTTATCATCTTCAAACCTTGTTCCACGAAGAGAGTCTTTCAGTTTCCCAAAGAGATGATAGTCACATGGAACCAGGTCAGGACTGTAAGGCGGGTGTTTCAGTGTTGTCCATCCGAGTTTTGTGATCGCTTCCGTGGTTTTTTGACTGACATGTGGCCGTGCATTGACGTGCAACAGCGAAACATCCTCCTTTTGCCGATGTGGTCGAACACGATCCAGTCGAGCTTGAAGTTTCTTCAGTGTCGTCACATATGCATCAGAATTTATGGTGGTTCCACGTGGCATGATGTCCACAAGCAAGAGTCCTTCGGAATCGAAAAACACCGTAGCCATAACTCTTCCAGCAGAAGGTGTGGTTTTGAATTTTTTTTCTTGGGTGAATTTGCATGATGCCACTCCATTTATTGCCTCTTCGTCTCTGGTGAAAAATGATGGAGCCATGTTTCATCTCATGTCACAATTCTTCCAAGAAATTCATCTCCACCATTCCCGTACTGTTCCAAAAGTTCGCTGCATACCGTTTTTCGTGTTTCTTTGTGAGCCACTGTCAACATCCTGGGAACCCACCTTGCACAAAACCTTTTTTAACGCCAACACTTTCAGTATTCTGCAAACACTTCCTTCCCCTATCCCAACGTAGCTGACAATTCGTTCACTGTGATGCGTCTGTCATCAGTCACCAATTCATTAACTCTCTGCACATTGTCTGGAGTGTGTGCAGTACGAGGCCTGCCGCTGCGAGGACAATCCTCAATATTGCCGTGCCCGCTTTCATCACGTAACCTGCTTGCCCATCGACTAACTGTACTGCGATCGACAGCAGCATTTCCATACACCTTTTTCAACCTCTTGTGGATATTTCCCACTGTCTCGTTTTCACAGCACAGGAATTCTATGACAGCACGTGGCTTCTGGCGAACGTCAAGTGTAGCAGCCATCTTGAAGACATGCTGTGACGGCGCCACTCACGGGAACAGGTTGAACTAAATTTGAAAACAAGCGGGAATGATGTATCTACATACTGCAAAACTTTCAAACATGTAGAATGAAAACTGTATTTTTAAAAGAATAATGTGCATTTCTTTTGGAGTGACCCTCGTACATTTATGTAATTTAAAAAAAAAAGAATACATCAAAATTAACTTGACGTCATATTAAACAGTGCCATTACCAATATCCGATGGAAAAGTTTGAAGAATAAACTTGGAGCCATTTTTGAGAAAATGGCGTGATAGCGTTTCTGAAAATGGGGAATTTTGAGCTCATTTTAACAGTAAAATTTTGAATCTTTGAGAAACTTCATGAGACATTATTTAAAGCACATGTACTCATAAATACAATAACGTGAAGAAATCGGCTCTAAAGTAAATATTACCGACGTGGGAGACAATTAAAAAAAAAAAATTTTGAAAAAAAAGAAAAGAGCAATATGGCGTTTATGTCATCGTATAGGGTTTATTTGGCACTAACCTACCAAAAATTTAAAGAAATAATTTGGAGTCGTTTTTGAGAAAATCTTGTTTTTGTTATTTTTAAAAATTGCAAATACTGCACGCACTATTGCACGAAAACGACTAAAATTTTGAAAAAAGTCTACATGACCTTAATGAAAGAACTATTTATGAATAACAAATTTTATTTAAAGGAAAAATCTCTATAATTAATTTTATAGTTGTAGGAAGACGCCGAAAAAATTTCAAACTTATGCAAGTCCTCTCGTCAGATGTATGTTAGTGTTAGTAGTAAGCTAGATTAAGTTAGATTGTATTCCTGCAAATATAAATTAAAATTAAATCTAAACTGAACTTTGTAATTCACCCAAAATATATATTTAAAACAGGCATTATGAAAATCAAACTATGACGGTTGGAATGAAGATATCATTTTGTCTACGAATCAACAAGCTGAATCCTCTGGGTAGTATGAAACTGCGTGCCGATTGAATATTTTGTGAATGGAAAATAATTGAAACACTACGCAGGTGAGAACTTAAGTGGATTGGAGGGTCAGTCTGTACTTCGCGCGACAGCCCGCGAACGAGTCATAGCCTACCAGCAGCGTCGCGGCCTCACGGCTGGGTTAAGAGAGTACTTGTAGTTAGCGGTATTCTGTTCTTCTCAACCTGAGAACTTAGTTTTCTCACCGTCACACAGCAACATGTTCTGGGAAATTGCAAGGAAAATGCGCACTTTAAACATGCCCGACCGGGAATCGAACCTGGGGTCGCGTCATTAAAAGCTTGCACGCTGTCCAATGGGCTAAACCAAAAGGCGGATTGGAAGTCCGACGTAGGTGCCTCAGAGCATGAAATGATGCCTCTGATCAGGTCTTCAAGCTCGAGACCAGACAGTGATGGGATTTTCGACAATAGCTACATAGCTATATAAAATGCAGCCGCTGACGGGAGGAGAATTCTAGCGGCCGGTTGCTCTGATCGGTAGTTTTCCGTGTTTTCTCCGATTAATACCAGGCTAACGTACCGCTAATGTAGGCTCCGATCAATACCAATAGCGAATTAACACTACTACCAGATCAGTACCATAACAGACGGGCCGTGCGCGATATTTCCTCCCTCTTCCATGTCCTATTCTCACTCCTTACTTACACACACTTGGACTTACATGTTAATGGGAGACACCTGGTTGGGGAAAACCCTGTAAGGTAACGGGTAGACCGAAGTGGAATCTCGCCTTTCGGCAAGGGAAGATCATCGTCAGCTTCCGCGATAAAAACACGGACTACACTTACGGGTCTAACGACCTTATCAGTTAACGCGCGCGGTATCACTAATCAATTAATCAATCAAAGAACAAGCAGCAGGAAGTGAACAGGAGATGAAGAGTGGAAGCGAACGAAACATCATGCGCCAGCCATAGAAGGGAACGCGCGAAGGAAAAGAACTGCGACATCTGATAGCACCGGAGAGAAAAACTGTGCCGGGTGGCCGGTGGGCGCCGTGCTGAGCAGACAAAGCGTGGGCGTCCCGGCGGGCCCTTGCGTGAACGACCGCCGCGCCACAACCCGCGTAGCCGCGCCGCGCGTGACCGCCCTTGTGTTGCCGCCCCCTTCTAAACGCAATGTAATGCAATACAATTCAATGTAATGCATCACCGTGCAACACTTTACTGGGAGGCGCAATGTAATACTCGTATATTGCCGCAGCTCACGCCAACGTCGCGCAGGAAATATAGAGCGCCGCTGCTTGCCGCGTTCGGCCCGCAGTTTGGCCCGGGGGTGCGGGCGCCGCCTACTCTCCACGAACGGGCGTGGGGGCGTGATACTGAAATCGAATTCTGGAATCTAACTAGTGGCGCTAAAGCAGCACATATTTTCTCGTACAGCTTCTGCTTGCTGAGTTTAGCTCCGGGCCAGCAATGTCGCTGACTATCCAGAAACTCTGAACCAGTAGGTTCTAGCGCACCCTAGAACCTCCTGGTTCAGAGTCCCGACGAAGACGAAATTTTCGACATTAGCTTGGGTTGAATTCAGTCACTGTCTGGATGAGGATTATAGTGGGCGGATGCCCTGATTGGCAGTTTTTTGTGGTTTCTCTGAACAAAATCAGGAGAATACCGGGGAACAGCTCGAACAAATGGGCCACGGACTACGCGCTATCTACATTTATCCTCTTTCTTGTTATATCTTTCGCTTATTTATACACACAATGACGAGCACTACACTATCACACATGGCAGGAGAACAATCAAGGGCTTAGTGGTTGTACTGGCTGAGGCGATGCCCCACTGAGGGAGATATCTGGAGTAAAAATTATTCACACATGTTGGTTGGCATCTCATCATCCAGCAGGGAAGGAATCACTGCCACCTCCCGAAAGGAAACATTATGTTAACTAACGGGACTAATAACCTTAGCAGTTGGTGCGCCTGGAAACATCAACCAATCAAGTGTATTACATGTAACGTTTAGATTATATAATCATATCATATATAGCCGACGGTAGGTCGGCTGCGAAAGTGTTCACAACACGCAAAAATGATACACCATTGCCTTCTTTTCCAAGGTGAGGTAGTGGGGCCAGATACTCAAACCAAAACCTGTTGAGTCTGAATTGCTGATTACTTCTTTGGTTCTCTGACAGCTCATCAAAATAGAAATGTATGAAAATTCAGTCCAACTACTTTGAATTTAATTATCATGCAGGAAGGAATAAAATGAGTGGTTGTAAATTAGAGTAAGCTTTGCACTTTAAGATGTTTAATGAACAAAATTTAACTATCGGTATCGTTGAATTTACTGTAACATATGATGATGCGATATGCATAATTTGTTTATACTGATAATTACTTGACTCATTGACACACGCTAGTATTTAAAATTATGAACATGAATTGCTAACAGAATAAAGCTTAAATTTAAAATAGAATAGTATGACATACATTTTCCATTCTCTCTGTTAACCACGTGTCTTGCTGATGCTAGGAATGTTGGAAGTTTAGTTGAAATGTTTCACAGTACCTTACAAATTCCACACGTGCACTATCAGATTTTGTATATACCACCTGTTTTGTGGTTCATAACTTTGCATAACGAAGAGCCAACTGAAGAGGTTTGAAAAATGATGTTCGCTCGGCACCATGATCTTGCACGACGAAAAGAAACCACACTTTGTTTAACTGAGTTTAATGCGCCTTCCACGTGAAGGAATATTTGAAAACGTAACTTGAATTGCAGAGAATATTGTTAACTTTGAATTGTGTGACGTGGCGTCGCTAATTACGCCCCGGAACGAGAAAACGAGACTTATGTTGCGCACAAACGCATGTGCGAGCGCATGGGCCCAACCGTCGGCACTGCCAGGCGACTGCTCGCCTGCACGAGTGTGGGAACTCTCTCGATGCATCGTGGAGCCGCCCGCCCCGTACTACGTTGTCAACTCGAACCTCCTGCGCTTGAAGGGAGTGTTTTGTAACAAAACCATCGGGAGCGGTAGCTCAGTGTCACTGCAGCGCCTCTGATCGGGAAGTCCTAGATTCGAGTCCTGACGGCGGCAGGATTTTCGACACTAGCTTTTCAGATAGGTCGAATTCAGTCGCTGTCTGGAGGAGAATTCTACCGGGCGGCTGCTCTGATCGGTAGTTTTCCGTGGTTTATCCGATTAACACCAGGCGAATGCCGGAGCAGTACCCTAACAAACGGGCCACAGACCGCGCGCGATCTTTCCTTCCTCTTCCTTGTCCTGTCCTATCCTCTCCCCTTACATACACACACTAACATGCACTACACTACTATATATTCCGGGAGACCGGTCGGGAGCTTAGAGCTTGTCCCGACTGGGGCGGTGCCCCGCTGGTGGGAGAGTCCTGGTTAGGGGGAAACCCTGCTAGCCGACGGTAGGTCAGCGCCGAATCTCGCCATCCAGCGGGGGAAGATCACTGCCATCTTCCGAGAAATAAACATGCCCTACACCTGCGGGACAAATGTCCTAAGCTGTTGACGCCCACGCAATCACCAACCAAATGTAACAAAACCTGAAATCAAACTAGTTACACAAAAAAAGCACATACTTTTTTTCCAATTATTTGCGACAATTACATAATACTAGTGGCAAAAGTGTGTACAACCTGAAAACAAGCGCGTGCTGGGAACTCGAACTTGCGCTCCGCGAACGTTCGCGTGAACATTCGGCGAGAGGTCGCCTAATCCGTTCCACTACCAAGAGCTGCTTGCGCTGGCCAACGCTCAACGCTCCCGATGCATAACGAAGAGGATTCCATCTTTTCGATTTTAAACATTTAAGAGGTTATAATGAAAATTGGACATAAGCGCGTGTTCTATAGCAGCAAAAAATTGGACAAAGTTTTAAAAAAAATTAAACATTCCTTTCGAATTAAAGAGGGCCGAAAATCAGCTAGATCGATCGGAGAATATTCAGTTCGGTGAAAATCCTGCGTACGGTTAAGGGTTCGGAAAAGACATGAAAAATACATTCTTTAATATATGGTTTTGTCTGATGAAATATTTCAAAAATCGCTTTTACAGTGTTAGGGACATACGAAACTTGTTCTCTGTGCAAATATAGACATTTTCCTGCATCATTATATACCCTTCTCCATTTGAAGTATACGACAAGGTAAGAAACATATTTTCAGTATCAGGGACCCCCAAAACCGCTAGTTTCGTCAATACCTTCAGATCGATTTGTGTAGCATTACGACAATTACATAGCTTTACTTTCTAGAAGCCGAGGGAGTAAAAACAACAACGTAATACGCTGGATAGCTACTTACAGTTGTCCGATTGGAATGCCACAGCTTTGAAATTTGACCTGAAATGTAAACAATAGATTTGCGTGGCCTTTGCCTAGTAACAATACTTGCGTGGAAGAGGATAGCATTAGTGTTGGCACCATTTAAACATTTTACCATACGATGTTCTCGTTGTAATAACATGAAAGAACCGCTTAATTACATGGCAGCAGTTCATGTTGGCGTAAAATTTTTATTATATGCACGAATTGTTGTATACAACTTTTTGGATTGTTGCGTAATAGCATCTGCATAAAAATTTCCGTAATTCGTAGAAATTTAGTACATATGGCGATATATTCATATGAATAATGCTATTATATATGAACACCGAGTCCATAATGTGATCGAAAATTCTTTGGAGAATTGCGAGTTCCAGTTACTCGTAAAACTTGAACCAAGAAAGCAAATAATCGAAAGGAAGTCACCTCAAATTCTTTGGGACATTCATGACACTAATAGCATTACATTCCTTAAGTATTCATCCAAAAGTACAAAAAAGTGCACTAAAAACATAGAGAACATAATGTTTTAATTATATATTTTGACATTTTCATAAATTTAATTGTAGCGTAGTATATTTTCAGACGAATGCATGACTAATACATTCGAGTAGGGTACGCCACAAAGCAACAAAATAGGGAAATACTGTGTTGGAAAGTACTACGGCATATAATGTTTCATTCAGGTATTTTCTTTCGTAACTACTTTGAGATCCATCCCTTTATCTAGAGCAGAAGGGCGTATGACCACGTTTAGGCCCCGTCAAATGAACACTTGGTGAAAGGGTTCTTTAATTACAGCAACTTGCGTTCCTCTTCATCACCCAATTTTCGTTCCTCTTCAAAAAACATCTTCAGCATATCTTGTGCTAAAGAGGTTCGTTAGCCTTGCTCATGCGTCATAAATAAGGGAGGGCTATTCATATTCCTCCGTATCCTTTCCTCCGAAGAAATTAATGGCTCGCACCCGCCAACAGATATAGCCGCGCAATATATTTTACTTCTCCAGTCAGCCGAGCAGAAGAATCGAATTGCCCCTTCGTTTAAACGAACACAGATGCGAAACTGCTGCTCTCTACGAGTGCAAGATTTCAGCGGGTAACTTCTACAAAAGTGCGTTCTTTATAATCTACGGCTGCTTTTTTTTCTCTGCAGTCGTGGGGGCGACTCTGACGGCGATGTTTGCACTATTGAGAGTGAAGGGTGGGAGCCTTTTTGAGCCAAAAAGTAAATGACGAGAATGTTCAGGATACGCAAGGGTGTGGCAGAGGAATATGGCGGGAAAGGGGTAAGCTGGGAAGGAGTTAAAAGAAAAGAGGCTGAGGACATGTGAGCTGACGGCGTGTGACTTTACGGCCTGTGAGCTGACGGTGAGGGTGCTGACTACGTTAGGGAGGGATATGCCGGAGGGAACGTAGTCTGATCAAGAAACACTGCAGTGACATACCTCACTTGCACCAGAAAGTGGATAAGTTTATTGGAATTGCTTTATTATCGTCATCCCGCTCCTGCGTTTTCTGATATTCCACCCATGCAACCAGTCTCACTGACGTTTGCTTTGCTCTACACTGTTCGACAAAACATATGCGTCTGATGAAACAAAAACAAGAGCATGGTGACCTGGTGACTAGCGCTATTGGAAATCAAAGAAGCGAGAGGAGCGCTGTACCGTTTAAAGACTGCGTGTAGACGAAAATATTGCATTGTGATCAATGCTCAGATATAACCGCAATATTTGTTAGTGCACTCTGGTAAACAAAGAGCTATGAGATATAGAAACTACTTCTTGCTCTTTTCAGAAAATAAGCGCAGAATGAAATCTTGAGCATTTTTGCGGTGTCCTTCTAAGCCAAAAGGTGTATTTTAGAAAACCAGAATTTTGACTATGAGCATTTTAGTTCATATATATTTAAGATATGAGAAATGTAATTTTCTCTAGCGAAATTTTACTATTTCTAAGCAATATATGTCTATATCGCTTAGGAATAATATTTACTACATCACAAACATTACCAAGTAGGGAAAAAATCAACAGAAAAACAAAGTAAACTTGAGATGTACCCTTTGGGGTTGCGAGCACAGTAAAGCTCTAAAATTACTAATAAATTATCAATATATTATTAAAATTACCAAACCTTTTAATACAAAATTGCTCCTACTGTAATCCAATGGATCTCTTGAAGGTTTTTCAAAAGTCGCCTTTCCGTGTATCTAGAATATTTTTGATGTAGAATAAGCATCTGCAAGGTTTTCGAACTCTACAGATGTATGCCATAAATACAGTACATTAAAATAGAGGCGCGAGCCAAGGTCAAGGCGAAAAAAGTTTCATTTCGTCTTCGATTTGTTTACACAGAATGAAAGAAGGACCGATTACATTTACAATTGGTTTTAATAACCGGAATACAAGTTCGCTCTCCTACTAAATTGCTCTTCTGTAAAATATAGGAAACGTGTTCTTACGAATTTTTCATTAAGACAGCTTTACATAGGTTTTTAGAAAATCCTGTGAATCATATTTACATAATAGAAAATCTTAAAATTATTTTATTTATTCCTAAAGGAAGTGAATTTTTTCTTTTAATCGTGTTTTGGTTTCTTGTTGACGACAGTTGTCTAATGCCATTTCAACCCTCCTTGTCATTTTCAAACATTCATTTCTAGTTGAAAACCACTTCGCCCTGTTCGCCTACCTGAAACCCCAGTTTGGGCAGCGTCTCCTCAAAGCATCATCCCCGCAATGAAGGCGCTTTTCCGAGAATATTTGTGAGCGGCGGCGGTTAATATCGTTTTTAGAACGAGAGCAAAAAACGTGCATCTCTCCACCTCTCTCTCTCCCTCCCCACGAGGCCACAACCCAAAAATAACGTCCATCGACTTTGTAGATAATCAAAACTGAGTGCACACGACGTACTTCGAGAACATTTGCGGTTGGATCGGACGCCGTAAAATACGCAGAGGAAATATCACGGCCGTGCCCCCGAACCGAAAGTTAATTACAAATCGTCAGCGACAGAAGGCAAGCGAGCTCCCGACCCTCTGCGCCCATTTCAGTGGCCCTGAGCGTCCCCTGCCCTCTCACGTCTCCTCCCACCCTCCTGCCTGCCCGCCTTCTGCTTGCCCCTCTAGCCTATCCACCTCCTACCAGCCCGCCCATCGCCTGCCTCCCCTAAGCCTGCGTGCCAGTCTCGTACCGGCCACTTCGTGCCTGCCCGCCAGAGTCTTGCCTATCCGCCCGCCCGCCCGCCTCCTACCCGCCCGCCTACCTCCTACTCGCCCGCTTACCACCTATCCGCTCACCAGACTCCTGCAAGTCCGCCTTCTGCGTGAACGTCCGCCCGCCCGCGCGCCTGTCTGCCGCTTCCGTCTCTTTTCTGCCTGCCAGTCTCTTTGCCTGCCCACCTTCTACCTGCCTGCATCCAGCCAGCCCGATCCCAGCCTGTCCTTCTCTTCCCTGCCTGTCTGCTTCCTGCCTGCCTCCTACCTGCTACCTCCTGACCGACCGTCGCGCTCCTTCACCTTGGGCTGGAGAGCTATGAAACGAGACGACGCAGCAATGCGCTAGAAGAGAGGGGGCGAGGGCGTAGTGGCTGAAACGGAATTGAAGCGGATGCAAACCTAATTTCAAACTCAGTCAAGAGGAGAATGCATGTAAAATTATAACATTTTTTTATTTATAGCACTTCTGGTTATTCATAGACAGCACGATAACTTTCTGTGGTGAGATCCAGGGTTCGATTCCCGGTCGGAGTAAAAATAAAGCTGTAGCTTCATGCTATAGTCATGCTTGCCACATGCCTTTCTTACCCCCAGACGTGAATAATTATTAAAACAGGGCCCAGACATGGGAAAATCGTTATTTGGCAAAACTCACATTAATTCGACCATAAAATGCCAAATATAGACGTTTATTTATTTATTTTATTATATGTATAAGATGTGTGTGGCGTGTGTGGAGAGAGAGTAAAATCTAAAAATGTGTTCTTAAGATCGAGAATCCCCACACCTCTAATTTATTCTACGTAGTTGCCCGGAATTTATAAATATCAATAAGCGTTGTTGGCAACATTTTATAACAAAAAAATGTTCACTCTCGGAAACAGTGTACTTCGGTAAATAAACTACACTTTAGATATGAATACTACTGACTCAACACCCCTCATCCCAATTTCCATCACAGCAGTTGGTCAATGCGTCAAGGGAATCTGGTCGAGAAACTTGATGGAGGTGTTCCAAAGTTTCGACTATAATTTTAAAATGAAAACAAAACTAAAACTGATAATAAAGCAATATACATCATAAACTAGTAAATAATAAACAAATGTAATAATTAGTTTCTGTACCTGCGATCATTACGTGTCGATCAAAAGTGCCTGTGAGAGCTTCCCAGGTTCAATCCCGGGTGGATGACAGAAATTTGCACGCAAGATGTGTTGAACTTTAGAATGTCTGTGACCCATCTCATTATCCAGACCGAGGGTCGGTGCTTTGTTATGGGGTTATGTGGTTTGCATGATCACTTTCATCTGCGGGAAAAGCACCTTCTTTAACAGGTCACGGCCTGCGTACAATCTTTCCTTTCGCATGCTGTCCCGACCCACAATCTTACAGCAGCGTGAAGATTGATTCCTTGAAATTAACAGAATGATTAATTTAAATATTGCTTTACTCTCAAAACAACGTTTATGTATAGTATATTTGCACATTTTCCTGACACACCTCAAAAACATAGCTAAGTTATTGTATTTATAATAATATTAACTCAAGAATCTTCATTATTATCGCCCTCTAAAGTAATACCAAACTCAAACTCATATGAAAAACAAGGTAATTTCAAGTCAATTTTCATCAAACCTCGCAGTTTTTTCAGCGCCATGATTTGTCTTTTACATGCTTAACCTACATCAAGAAACGTACAATGGCATTGGTAATAATCCATTAACAGTATATGAAACATCAGCACTATTAGAACAATAGATACGTCACAGTAAATATATTGTTTATAGTACATGTTCGTAATATGTATATTACATGTATGTTATAAATATACGTCACGCAATATATTGTTTTTCCAATTTTCTGTGCTTGTGGGCCCATCGCCCTAGTGGATTCGCGTGGCCATCCACCAGGCGCGGCCGGTGACAGTGACTCGCTTGGGCGGGAGCAACAGCAGAATGGAGGAGGGGGGGTCGGGTCAAGAGCAAAAGCGATGGGGAGGATGGAACGGGGACGAAGGAGGGGGAGAGGCAGGGGTGAGAGGGGACCGGGGCGATGAGTGGCATGTGCGCGTTGCGAGGGCGGCGCGAGGGCGGCGTGAGGGCGGACGCGCCCGCCGCTGCTCGCAGGGCGCCCTGTTGTCCGTCACGACTCTCCCTTCCCAACCGTCCACACGCCGTCCTCGCACCGCCTCGGGCTACCGCGCCGTCCTTGGCCGCCCCCGGCTGTGCCGTCCGTCCGCAGTCGTCCGCAGTCGTCCGCCGTCGTCCGTCGTCCGTCGCCCGCCGCCGCCGGGCAAGTCGCACTCGCTCGAGATCAAAGCAGCCGTTGAAACACATCCTTTCTCCCCAGTGTATCACTGCCCGTAGCTTTGCAGGCTTGTCCCGCTACTCGGAAGATATTGCGAATTAGCATTGTTGGCATGCTTGGCGTCGAGTGGACGGTTCGCAAAAGGGCATGTCTCAACTAAATTAGAGCAATTTATTATCGTAGGGCAAAGCTCAGTCTACTTCTTTTCTGCATAGAGGAACTTCTTTTGATCTGCGAAACAGGAAAGACTAGTCTCGGCACATAAATCAGTACCACGGATTTATTATTTCTATGCATTTGATTAGTCAAACTCTCACGAAAAGCTCTCACGAAAAATTTTCAGTGTTTTGTATCGACCTGAAAAATAATTCTTCCATTCTTGTAATAAAAATAAGATTTTCGTTGTTCATTATAATTATAGCCAACTGAAAAAATTTCAAATAATAACATAAACAATAATACACTCATGTAAAAACACAATAAAAAATTGAATAATTGCATCAAGAAAATGAAATAAGAGAGCACGTGGACATGATAAAAACATAATAATGATGTCAAATATATTACTAATACAAACAATTCCAATATTTCCAGGTCTCCTCACCTTCATTTGAAAACATTGAAAGGTTTATGGAATGTACTACATTTGTTTTTATAATGAAATATGTAGGCATTGTTTCATGATAAAAAAAATCGCCGTTTTCCGGCGCACGATTACGTAAATAGTCTTCTTACAAAGAACTTCGTAAGGCGAGAAAGTAAAAACTTAATACATTTGAAGATTACATATGATTCCCAACATCTATGATAAATGTGTTCTAAATATGGTTTCAAGCATTCAAAGAGCATTACAGAAAAAAATGTGCATCCACAAAAATGGGAAGAGCACATCGCAACTGATTTAAAATATAACTCACTCCATTTCAATAAATCAGTTCGTTTACTTTAAAAACTATTTATAAAAGAATTGATATGTTGTAAAAGATATTTTGAAGAAATAAGTATTTTTCTCTATTTCTGTTGCGGGTGAAACTTCAATTAACACCAATGTTCTCGTACGTGAATATCGAGCTCTTCATTGACAATTTTAGCTTAAGCTATCAACGCATTCTCATCTATTCTTACTTGAAACTCCTGCATCCCTGGAGGTGACTGTTGTGATATTATTCCACAGCCGGCGAATAACGGTAGTTCTCGCAAGATTCTGGTACATAACGGCTATTTAGTGAAGTTACGGCAGACAACCGCTTACTACAGACCTGTGAAGTTTCCATTATCCCATTCACTTAGTTCCTCGAGAGTCTCATGCCACTGAGTTTGCATCGATAATTTTCGAGGATCGCAACACAGTTGATATTGGAGCAGGAGTAGAGAGAACAATTACTCACGCGGCACGAGTTTCAGTTCTATATTCACTCTTTAATCTCCACTTTACAATAACCATATTTAGTGATCCTTCTTATTTAATATTAAGTCTTAATTCACTGTAATCTTCCGCAATAACAATAAGACCTTATCTTTCTTCCCTTTCCCTAGATTTTTACAGCCATTATCTTACAGTCACCATCCTCGAATAATTTTCTCACTCTTATTGGGTTCCTTTTTCATGTTTTTTAATTGATTAGTACTAATTTTACAGTCTTCTTGTTTTGTCCCACTCCAGCGCCATTCTCTTCAGGCAGACGATCACATTTACTTTACTAAATCTACGGAAGCTGGAACCCACACTCAAAACACTAAACATAAACTCTGAATTTATGAAATGTGTTGAAGAAAATTACGAAGACCAGACTGAACAAAATTAAGAGGAGCAATAAAGGGTATAAAATTGACTCGGATACAGGTAGTCTCTAAGGGGGAAGCATCCAAACGTCCTCGGTTCGATGGGTCCAGAGTTCTTTTCACTTAAAGCTTGAGGAAATAAAGCATTCATCTTTTATAAATCACTTACATGTCTAACAAGTACGTTTGAGTGAAAGAAGATATTGGTATGACTAGGTCTTAGCAAAATAAATCTGGCCACCTAGTAGTCGAAATTAACACGTTAACTTAAAAACCAGTCATTGTAGGAAAAGAGATGAAAGTTCCAAAATTTTAGAGAGGAATTAGGAAAATTCCGTTTCGAAAAAGATATCAATTAAACAATATTTCTATCACGTTTAGGCATGAACCAAAAATAAATTGGACTCTTGACATATTATTTCTTTAAATGTTTGAGTATTTGCACGTATCTATGAGATGCATTATTCTGTAGCAGAAAAAACTGAATCACCATAGATTAAATTGAAGTTTCACCAAAAAGGCCATTCATTGACGCGGGTGTATACGTAAGCGACTCTCAGACAGATTTCAATCTTCCCCGTGACATTCGCCTGCGGAAGAAACCTAGAACGTCTTCAATTAAAGTCGGCGCGGGATTGAAAACCTTCGGCCTGCGGTTTGCAGCCCCTCTCCGAGAGGTTTTGTGAGCCGTTGGGGCCTGAGCGACGCGCAGCGGGGCGGAGCGGCAGTGGGGTGGGGTGCAGGAGCGGCGCGGGGTAGAGTGAGGGAGCGGCGTGGGGTGGTGCAGCGCGGGGGCGGAGTGAGGTGGGGCAGCGCGGGGACGGGGTAGGGAGGGCAGAGAGGAGCGGAGCGGGAAGGGTGGGGTAAAGTGGAGAGGTAAGGAGGGGAAGGGAAGGGGAGGGGGAGAGATGGGACGGGACGGGCCTGGCTGCACGAAGGTTTCGGTTGCTCGCCGCCGGCGGGGAATGGGAGCGACTCCGCTCCCCAAGTTTGATCCGCGCGCCGGAGCGATTGCGAATCGCAACCTGCAGCTTCTCGGGAAATGAAACGACAATAAAACTTGCGTCGCGCGGCAGGGCAATGCCGAGCAGGGCCGCGGCGGAGGGCCCCGGCAAGCGCGCGCGGGCGGGGAGTGAGGAAGCAGTGGGCCTGGAGGGAAGAGGGGAACGGGAGGAGGAGAGGCAGGTCGAGGGGTCGAAGGGACGAGGGCAAGGGCAAGGGCGAGGGGGGATGCCTTCGGTCCGCCGCAAAGCGTCCGTCGACCTCCCCGCGCAGCGTTCCCCTCCCCTTTCTCCGCGCCCGCCTACCCACCCCTCCTCGAACCACCACACCCCCCACGCGCCTCTCTGCCTTGTCATCCCGCCGACGTCCCCCTCCGTCCCCAGCCGGTCCGCGACCCCTCCGCGGTCGCAGTTGCCGCTGCTCCCGCCCAACCCCTCGCCTCCGGAAACTCCTCGCCTTCCCCTGCTCCGCACCGCTGTCGCCTCTCCCCTCCTCCCCCACCCACGCCACACTGTTGGCGACCTCCCCGCTCGCCGCCGCGCCCCAGCCGCCGAGGCCGAGTTGGCCGCAAGCCTCGACTCCAGGCTAACTGTTCGCGGGGAGTTGCAGGCCGCTGCCAACTCCGCACTTCTGCTCTGCGACCCGCAGTGACACTTCTCCACGGCGACTCCGCCGCCGCCGCCGCCGCTGACGCCGCGGCCGCCCCCAACTCCACACCCAAGCGTTTTTCCACTCCCGTGGCCCGCGCCCGTCAATGGCGATCATTGCGGTTCCAATCATGGCCCACATTAGTTCCCGAGGGAAGTCTCTCTGGCTGGCTTTTGACCCAGAGGAGATGGGCCAGCAACTTTGACGTCCGTTGAATGTTCTGCACGAACAGGTAGAATGAAAAGAATAATTACTCCGTAAGAAATCTATCCTTTAAAATAATTTGGCTTTTAAATGATTACGTAGCTTATAAAATCTATAAAAAATAAGACAAAATAACAACTGTTTTACGTTTCCACCCCGCTCAGCTGTAGATCTAAAGCTTTTCTTAACACACTCATATTCAAATTGTGACTAAATATATAATTTATCATAATAAGACCTATTTGAAATAAATACAAAAGATAGTAAAACTCAGTTATTTGAGTCCAAGATTTGTAGAAGCTCAATATTTACAAGCCATTCTTTCTCCGTTTTGAATCAATATTACCTTCGAGTTATTTTGAGATTTCGATATATCAAAATTATGTGGTTAAATACAAGATATATTCTGCCATCACATTTGAGTATGTTGCCGTTAAACATGTACAGTGATTATTTCGATAATTTGTCAAATTCCTAAGCAGAGAAAAGCTAGTTGAAAATTGGGAAGTCTAATCCTAGGCATCATCCTACATCAAGACGTGTTCGTAACGTTTTTGAAAATCACAGCGGGAGATAGTAAACGAAACCAAACGTATCTGTAGAATGATAGTACAACATACTCTAAGAAATCAGATTTCCTTCTGAAGGAATTGTATACACAAAGCATGGGAGAAAATTTATTCATCGTTTACGTTGTCTATTGCCATTATTCCAACACCGTATAAACAAAAGAGTGCAAATATTTTGTCTTGGCAAGTGGGAGGTAAAATCGAAGAAGAACTCTACACAGAAATACCGACTGTAAACAGATCGACAGTAAAACATGTTCGTGAAAAGAGCTCGGCAAAACTTCTCATGCCGCTCGCCTCGACGGCGCCACGACATCGCATGACTTTCACGGAGCCTCGTTGAGCGGCGTGTACATCGGAAACACGCCTCATCTTAAACAGTTTCCGCTTCCTTTCGACCGTCACCGTCTGAAAGCTTTACGACGCAAACCTTCATAGATTCACGTCCGCTGGAAGGCCAACCTTTTCTGCGCGGGGCAGAGGGTCGCAGGCATAGCTCTTCACGATATATGTGTCCCTTGTGCGGCTACCAGTTCTTCACGCCTCTTCTCTTTCAAGAATAACGCTTTGTTCTCGACCAAAAGGAAGTGGATTACTTCGTCTCGCTCCCCGCCTATCGGGCGCTCTCTTGCACGCCGCGCGCGCTCGAGAACCCGGGGAGGCCGGCGAAGGGGCCGGGAAGAGAGGAGGAGGGGAGGAGGAGGTCGGAACAAGGGGCGTGAGCTTGGCTGTACAGGGAGACGGACCTTTGCGTAGCGCTCGCCTGCGGAAGCTAGTGCATGTGCTCTCCGGCTTCCTTTCTGCAAAGCACGCTTTTAGTTTCTTCAATATTCGCATTGACAAAATTAATGAGACGCACGTACGAGTTCATAACCACACAATGAAAAATACATTAAATATTTAAAATTCATGAAAGTTAAAAATTGACGACGCCGTATGCGGTGGCCTTAAGGAATGGAATTGAATAGCGGAGAAGGCCAATGAGTTTGTTGTCATATAGATGTTGCTGTAGATGATTGACACCAAGCTAAAATTAAAAGGATCAACTTAAACGTTTCTCACAGAAACACATCGCAGACGATGGCTATTAGAATCATGTGTGCCACTGTAACTCATACAAACTAAAATTTATGAAAAGCAAAACCTGTGGGGAGGCCCACCTTGTGATATAGAAGTAGTGGATACTATTGTTTCAACACGTAATAAATTACCCTCTCTAACACATTCTGTAGTCAGTATTTACGATTGATGGGTCCTTGTTAACGAAAAAGGTTTACGAGAAAATGTCCGTCTGTTTGTCTGTATGTCCGTCCCACTGTTCGTGGTAAACACTATCGCCCAACCCGTACGGCAGCTTTTTTCCAAAATCGATATTACCCGATTGATATGGCTGAACAAAAGGCTCTGCTTATTTGATACGGGTATTTTCATTTTGGGGTTAACTTTACGTAAAGACTTAGCAATATTTTCAAAATGTTCTAAAAAATGACTCCAAATTATTATTTTCCCCCGCATAGAGCAAAGAGCTATGAAAAGATAGTGCATGTATCCTTTTCGACGAACTCTGAATTTTTGAAAATTGCATAAGTTCAAAAATAGGGAAGCAATAATTGCAACTTTTATGCTACACGTTACAAATATACCTCACAAGCTTCCGAATATGGATGGTAAGACGAGTGTTGAAGTAGCTGTGCATCGTTATCTTTTTCTTTTATTTCGATGAATAGCCGAAATTGAACTTCAGAAGGTTGCTTTAATTAGTCCGGTCCATGGAAGGTGACCTCCAAGCATTATTATTTTTTTTTCACGTCAACAAAAAGCCATGAAATAGAATGTATGTAAATAGAATGTGCTATTATGCGCCATACGATGCCCTGGTAGTTCATGTAGGCAACAAACCAACCTAGTTCTGTGACATTCGGTACTAGGCTGGCAAGTTCAGTTAAAAAAATTCAATTGATTGCCTCTAGATATAATCTTTACCAACAAAATCTGATAAAATCATTAAATTAAAGAGACGTGTGTCGATTATATTTTTTCAAAAAAACTGTATTACCTTTAAACGAATTAAAAAACATTATTTCTTTGACATCTGTGTATACTGAATTAATGTTATTTTCCATAAACAGAGTCGTTTTTTCAAATTGTATATTATTGTTAATGCATTTCTTTCCAGGTCTAACTTACAAGAATATGAGTCCAAATTAGGCAACCGGTATCCCAATTTGCACCGACAACAAATTTCCTATTTTTCCATTCCTCTTTACCAGAAACGAAGTAATTAAAATCTTGTATTTTATAATGAAAGCACATAGACTGTAGATTGCGTGGGTAAAAATTTTCTATTTAATAAGCCTTTATTAAGAGGATGGAATTGAAAAATAAAAACATCGTTCGAAATTAAGCAAATTTCCTATAAACACTTACACACATAAATGTCTTCACTCTGAGGAAACACCGTCAAAAATGTCGAATCCTAATTTTTAAAAGAAATGTTTGGCCATTAAATGTAAATAAATAATCATTTGGTAAATTCTTTTAATTTAATGACTGAATGTGAGCACTATTTAAAGTCATAAAGTAGGAAAAGTAACATTAAATTAGAGGTATTACATTGAATGACGTAATTTGTAATTACTGACTTACGAACTCTTCTAATATTCCTACCATGCAATGGTTTTTACCAAATCATATCTTCACACGATTAATATATTGATTTGATTGGTTTAAATACTCGTAAAGGAATGACTGCATTGCGATTTTCTCACAGTGAGGGATCCTAAATAATAATGTGATACTCTTGTAATGAATTCATTGTTGTTTCAAAACGAATACGTGTGACACTTCTGATAAAATGTGTGCAGAATTAGTTTTAGTCCTCCAACGCGGAACTCCATCCTGACACTGCATGCGCCTTTCCCATCTATTCGCGGGCATCCGTTCCTGGGTGTCAAATGATTTTCAATTTTGCTAAGGGCTGCGGTGTAGAGTCGTAGGGCTTCTCTATTGAAAACACTGCACGCTTCTCTGCAACACATAATTTTCTCTGCATTACGTAGTAGTGTACAGTAATGTAAAAATATTGAAATCAAATGTAACTGGCAAAATTTCGCGATATTCTTTTGCCGTAAAAATGCAAAAAGAATTACAGCAAATAATGGAGTAAATAGCATTTATTTTGTGGTAATTAGTTTAGTGTTTACACTCCGTTAGAACGACAAAATTATTTTTTTTAAGTTAATGAAAGTTAGCACAGTGTTGCACCATGAATTTTGCTGACCATAATATGAAGATTCTTAATATCAAACTTGTGTTCATTAGATACAAATCCAGAGTCATTTGTCAAGCAAAAAATTAAAATGTATTTTCTTCAAGACAAAAGTGTTTTGAAGAGGTCGCATCACTGACGTATCATTTTCTGACACGATGTTTGTTTTCTCAATTTTTACGATAAGTTTAATATTCTTTGATATTAATATCTACAGTGTAAGTTAAGAAAGTTTTTTTTAAAATTGCGAATTAGCTTCAAAATAAATTAAAATGGATTATGAATTCATGTATTTTGATATGTAGTACCTCCGTTTAAAGCGATATTACTTATTATAAATAATGACATTTTTGTGTTTTTATTCAGCCCCGAACAACATAATGCCGTACTCACACTGTGCCACGTAATACCAGATTAGCAGTTGACATCCCGCGGCCCGCCAATAAAGCGCACAGCCAGAGCGCGCACAGAACTATTCTATTTCGCTGTCACAATAGTCTCCCCAGACGACAACCCGCGCTCATCAATCACTGGAGGCAGCGCCGCCCGTCGAAACTTAATTGGCCAGAGAAGGGCACGCGTGACGCGGCCGGGGATCTATCTCCCACTTGTTTACGGCTTGCGCCACGCCACGCTTCGCCACGCCACGCTAAGCCCCGCCACACTAACCCACGCCACGCTCGCCTGTCCGCACCGCGCTCGGGCGCCGCGCTCAGGCGAGCCAGGGGTGGTACCGCCCAAAACGCACCAAAAGAAATGACAGAAAAGAGAGCGAAAAAAATAATTAAGAGGTTGCGTTTTTTTGTCTTGAGATTAACAAATCAACAGTTCCTCTGTTTATGCGTTACATAATTTTGGGAAGGTCGGTAGTCGGTAAATTGCTTTGAGATTAGTGCGAGTACTACTTTCAAACTGTAGCATCAACTGATGTCGCTGCAGCGCCGGGAGGTCATAGGTTCGAGTCCCGTCGGCGGCAGGATTTTCGACACTAGCTTTTCAGCTCGGTCGAATTCAGTCGCTGTCTGGAGGCGAATTCTATCGGCCGGCTGCTCTGATCGGTAGTTTTCCGTGGCTTCTCCGATCAGCACCAGGCGAATGCCGGAGCAGTACCCTACCAAACGGACCACGGACTGCGCGCGATCTGTCCTTCCCCTTCCTTGTCCTATCCTCTCCCATTACACTCACACACACTTACACTAACATGCACTACACTACCACATATTCCGGGAGACCGGTTGGGAGCTTAGAGCTTGTCCCGGCTGAGGCGGTGCCCCGCTGGTGGGAGAGTCCTGGTTAGGGGAAAACCCCACTAGACAACGGTAGGTCGGCGCCGGATCTCGCCATCCAGCGAGGGAAGATCACCATCATCTCGCGAGAAAAACATGCACTACGGTAACGGGACAACCAAAGCAGTTGACGCGCCCGGAAACACGAAAAATCAATCAATCAATGAATTCAAACAATAAATGGCCTGGGTTCGGTCGAATTCTCCATCGCCACCGTCTCCTCCAACGCCACCGTCTCCACCATTGCCATCGTCTCCTCCATCGCCACCGTCTCCACACAGCCACCGTCTCCTCCATCGTTACCGTCTCCATAACGCCACCGTCTCCACAACGCCACCGTCTCCTCAGTCGCCACAGTCTCCCCCACTGACACCGTTTCCACCATCGCCACCTTCTCGTCCATCAACATCGTCGCGTCCATTGCCACTGTCTCCTCGATAACAGCGTTACCATCACCACCATTTGCTCCATTCCCACTCGCTTCCAATGCTATTGTATGCTCCCTTGCCACTTATCCCCAAAGTTCTTTCCTAGCGAACTACTCATTCCACCCCTGACAAGTGCAACCTTCAACTATTCCCAATCTTGCCCCTATTGTACAGTTTATGTTACTCTTTACTGACTGAAGTAACCAGGAGCTGCCGTAGTGTTTATCGCAATAGTCTATTTTGATAGGAAAGGGAAAGAGTTCTATCAATAGTATAAAATGGAAGTAATCTAATTTACGTCCCCGACATGCTGGGCACGTTCCGTACCTTTCTTCACTCCTCTCCGTTCCATTCGGCTTCGTTCCGCACCGCTCTCTGTAACGTCCCCGCACACTCACTTCGCCTTCCTTCTCCTCCCCACCCTCTCTTCATTCCCTGCCCGTCCCGGCCCACCCCATCTGTCACATCCCATCTGTCCCGTCCCAATTGTCCCGCCCCATCCGTCCCACCTCATCCGTTACGTCCCTCCCGTCCCACCACATCCGCCCGGCCCCATTCATCCCGTCCAATTCCTCCCACCCCGTTTCGCTTTGCCTCATCTGGCCCCGCTCCGTTCATACCTCTGCCCATACCCCCAACAACAGATCCGTAATCCGCAATTCCTAGACACATTAAGCTAAATTTCGTAAAACGAAACAAAAAGCATATTGCGGGATAACGGTTCGAATCAGGAACAACCCTACGTTTCTCTCAGTCAATGAAACATATTGACTGCGCGGCGGCGATGCGCTATATTTTTTTAAAGACTGTTGAAAAGAAAGCGGCCGAGGACGGCACAAGCTCGAACTCCACCAGCCGCGCCGACTAGCTCAGACGCTCCGGCCGACGTGCTGCGCCGCGCAGCCGCGACGGAGGCGGAGGCGCGACCCCTGAAACAATGAACGCGCCTCGGTCGGCCGATGTCACGAAGATGGAACGCCGCGAATTCGTCACCCGAGCGCGCTTCGGCGCCCGCCGATTAGGGAGGCCGTAACGAACGGCGTTCGCCACCCGCCTCGCCTCCTTCCCCCCGTCCCGCCCCGCATCGCCCGCCCCACCAGCTGCCCTCGGGACGGGCGCGGGGCCAAGCGGGATAGCCACCCCAGATGGGAGCGCGCTTCCGGGAGAGAAGATGGTGGGCCCAACAGGCGGGAAAGTGACCTCAACTGGGGAAAGGTGGAAGGCTGAGGAGTGAGACCAATGATCGAATACTGGGACTGAGAGCTATTCTTTCACATTTCGCCATGTTGGTGAAAATTTGTACAGAAGCCAGAGGTGTCGGAAGGCTGCAAGCTGAAGGCAAGAGTCGTCAGGAGTGGGTGTGAGCTATAAAGACACGGAAAATTTCAACCTATATTAATTGCTTGCAGAATGTATTTTGTTTATTGAAATCGTGAGTTAATATTTTAACTTTTTTTTAAATTACATGAAAGAATTTGTAGGTATGTATTTGGCATTATAGGGTTTGATTAATTCGACTTCCAGCTAGCGGTTTTCCCAAGTCTAGGCCCTGTTTTATTTGTTATCCACGCATGGGGGTAAGGGAGACATAAGACGAGGGTGACGTATTCCCTTTACAGTATCTAGTACACTTTGCCTACCTGAACCTATTTTTTGTCACCTTGTTACAGAAAGTGAGACAATTTGGCTTAGAGAGCTACAGCTTTAGGTTTGCCCCGACTGGCAATCGAACTCGGGATCGTTTCACGGAGAGCTAGCACGCTGTCCAGCAGCCGAGGCGAGTAAGAACTTAATCCCTTTTAATGTGCTCACTCAAGTTCATAGAAGATTTCCCTGCCTCCTCTTGAATTTTAATATAGTGTATGACAAGTGTGTGTTAATTTCTTTATTGAGCTGTCAACTTGTGGGAAGTAAGACGAAAGACTAGAAAACACCAGAAACATTTCTAATGTTACAATACTTTTTCGAATATAAAGATGTGCCTTGGTTAAATTCGATACTGCATTTATGGGTGCCGAGCTTTAAAACTTTTGACAGAATTTGATACCATCCAAATTCGTTGATCGATTATAATGGAAATTTTAATTTAACATATAGGATGAAATATTGAATATAAACTAATGGAATGAAATTAAAGAACAGTATTAACATCCGTGCTATTGGATTAAGGTGATTGTCAATTGTATTGACTTATTGACGCGTCACCAAAATATTACACCGACAAATTCATGAATGAAATTTTAGTCTACCTCCAAACGTACAACGTGCATTATTAAGCAGTAATGAAAAATTATTTCCATGCAATGATGACTATCACCCCATTCTCGACATTTTCCTAGATATATCATTGCAGTATGATTGTATCATCCTTGGTCATACCAGAACTGTCATCCATAGTCCGATAATACACTTGTAATAATAATATTAATAATAACATTAATAATAACAACAATAATAATAATAATAATAATAATAATAATAATAATAATAATAATAATAATAATAATAATAATAATAATAATAATAATAATAATCATGACTTTATTAATGGCGAGGCTCAGACCACACCGGGCCAGCTCTTCCGCCTAATATGTCCTCTTAACTTGTTTTTGTATGTCTTTATATGATCTCTATTAAAGATCTGCAAGGCGTGTCATCTGCTCACTCGTACTCGTTTGAGCATTTCAAACTCGAGTACCGTGTCCTCGAGCATCCTGTGCTCGCTCGCGGTGCACTGGTTCACGGGCCCACGGCGGCGGTGGCGATTTCCACGTATTGGGGGCTCGGCCTACGCAAGGCTATGATAAAGAAGGGTCCAGGAGCGCGATATGATCGGTCGCGTTCACAGTGTGCCGTGGCTTTAAAAGCAAATTACGAGGATAATGAAAGCTTAAGAACTCGCCTGGGTATGGCGTCCTAGGGCAGAAGAAGAAATCTAAAAACAATAAGGATAAGAAGATGAGGCTTCACACATTGTAAAATCGCAAAGATTTTCTTCAGATTTGAGAAGTTTGTATGTAAACGTACATCTTTCTTTTCCTAGGGCTTTTATCCAGCCGACAGCCGGTTGCCCTTTACGTCCCGAAGGGACGCGTATTTGACCATACACTAGACAAACACTCTTGCGGGCTTCTCTGATCTGGGGTCAGCAGAACGCGAGGCCCTCCGCGACAACACACACAAAGTCAAGGGACAAACAGCCATGCCCAAGGTGGGACTCGAACCCGCGACCCTTCGGACCGAAGCGCTGAGTCGGTACTCGATCTTAGCCACCTCGGCCATCGAGGTCGGCAACGAACATCTTTTTTCCGCGGAAAAACAAGAAAAACATTACCTTTTCATATGTTTTTACAAACTCCGCTTGTTTTGTCGATAACACGTTTTTGTTTTCGAAATATTGGAAAAAGAGTAACGGTGAAAAGTAAATTTGAAAAAATGATTATGATGATAATAATAAAAATAATATTTATTTTTATTATTATCATCATAATCATTTTATCATCATAACCACTAAGGAAGTACCCCGCATTGTTGGGATCGATTTCCTTCAAATAGAGTGAACCTTTTCCCGTAATAAAAGTTTTCCTATTATTTTCTGTGGAAAAGTGAATCAAGTAGTATCAAGTCGCAGATTGACTGAAAACGAACTATCTTTAGGAGTAATCTAGTTGCCTATGATAATTCGCACTGTTCACCAAATTGAAAAGATTCCTTTGATAAAGTACGTGAATATAAGATTGTCTTCAGGAGGAAATCAGGAATTCGTTCTATCTTACGGATGACAGTTGGATTAACTCTATCTCAAAACCCACACAAGGTTTTCATTCTTAATTACATCAAAGTAATTATGAGTTTACTTTCGAAACAACTCCTACGAACCACAAAGCAACCGCAACGAACCACAGCGGTCGATTATGCTCTTTCTTGAGTATTGTTATGAGTGGTTTCCATTTACATGTCATCTTTCACGTGTCAATCACATAGTTCTAAACAAATACATTCCCGATAAAACATCACAGAGGATGGATTACGGCAGAACGCAATGAGGAAATCAGCAATTCGTTTCATCTTACGTATGACCATTGAATTAAGTATTTCAAAACCCACAAAATGTTTTCATTCTTAAACAGCATTCTTAACAGCATTAAACAACATTCTTAAACATTCTTCATATTTTTAACATGATTCGATGAAAGTTTACCAGTTTAACTTTTCGAACCAACCACTCAACGAACCACAAAGCAGCCAATCGTCTCCTTCTTGATCGCTGTGAGTGGTTGCCATCTTCGTGTCATCTTTCACGTGTCAATCACACACTTCTAAATAAAAACGTTCCTGGTAAACCATCACAAAGGATGGATTATGACAAAACGCTATGACAGTTTCTGTGTCTCATTATCGCGTAGTCGCCACCGATAACCCCGCGCACGACAAAAGGCGAGCTAATATCGGCTGTGCCTCCCACGTGGGGAAAGATGGCAGTGGCGACGCACCGTGCGCACTAAGCCGGCACCGCTCTGCGCGCGCCGTGGCGCCGGGGTTTGGATCGCTGCGTTTATCAACGTTACTCGCGTTCGGTCGGGATGGCTCTGATAACGCTCCGTTGCTATGCAGGGGTTCCGGCTTACGAGGTTATGAATGTTACGTTTGCCCTCTCCGTGTTAATAATTATTGCTCGTTCATCATTCCCCTGCAGTGTGGATTCCGCTGTGTATATCCTCCTTATTATCTCTTGGATGACACACCACGGACGTTAAGTGCATAATCAACCATCTGATTATGGCTCTAATCTGCTAAATAATTCATTCTCTACTCCCACAAGGGGTCAATATACGCCCGATATAATTGCGTTCTGGACCTCCGAAGGACGTCAGGCTTCACAATGGAGCACGTTAACAAAAAATATTAACCTCGAAACGGAGGGTTGGGGAACGGCCTCGGTCAAGATCAATGTGGTTTCCCAGAAGTTCGCCTATAACTGCCTGCACTGAGGCGGGTCGTACAAAAAGAAAAAAAAGCGTTCTTTTGGAAGTAGTTTCTCTTACTGTCTCCCAAGAGATAAACCACTCTACAATGGGGAAAAAAGTATTGGAGATCGTTTCGTAGCCCTGTCAGCGGCAGTGTTCGTGTGGTGTACTGTTCTATAAAGTAACAACATAGTAGTGTCTAACAAAAAGAAACGATCGTTAGTAGAAAATTCGTTAGAACAAAACTATACACTTGAGTCAGGTTATTTTGCCACAGCGGTATCAAACTCTGATACATGAATCCTGCTCTCATTTTCACTCTATGTTCACGATACTAATTACCACAGAAATGAGCGGAAAAGGTAAGGTGGATCGATATTTTCTGAGATGAATGTTTACAAGAGCTCATTTTGTATTTGTTTATTTGAATTGCATTTGCAGTCTAAGATTTTGTTATTATATATTATTATTATTATTATTATTATTATTACTATTATTATTATTTTCAAATATTCTCTTTGATACCATTCTGATTTTTATTCCTTTTTCTAATTATATTGGGGCACGCTTGCAACAATACACGTAGTGTTACTTGAAATGTTTACACTAAACAAGCCAACTCTGAAAAATGTCGCTCTTTTGCTTGACATTACAAAAATTCCGAGATGAGCTATTTAAGTTGATAAGAATATACCGTATTAGCAGTTTTTTTGAAAAAAACTCAAAAGATCAAATAGATTCTCTCAATTCCTCATATTGGACAAGCCCTAGTAAATGTGTTTTTTTCAGAGCCCTTATTTTATCTCAATTGATCTTGTGCTAACCTGTCAGAATTTCTCATATAGCAAGGCGCGTCCCTCATATTCACTACGGGAAAGTTGAGAGCAGAATAGCCACGATATTTCGGAGAGCCTGTCGCTTCCGAGAGTTTCCAAACTTCACACACAATTAATGAGATTTAAAATACAGATAAATCAGGACCCAATGTTTCTGTGAAAGTTCGGAACTGCTAGAGTTTGTTATCATTAATGGAGCATCCCAACAAGAGAATGTTGTGAATTAAACCAAATTTGATATCAATCTCTAAAAATTAACAACTTAGGATGAAATATAAATTACTCATTATAACTCTTAAGGAATATTATATTTAATCTGAGAGTCTGCAACTTGTGAAATACTTGAGTTTTGACAAGAGACATAAACAATAGAAAAGCAGTCATGAAAAAATTGGCATGCTGGCGGTGATGGAAAGAGATCTCATGAAAGTAAAAGGAATGGAAAAGAATAGAGGAAGCAGAGTAAAAGAGAATGAAACAAAATTCAGCATATATTTAACTACATCAATATTTATACAATTAAATCATGTATCAATGAAGCTGAATGCAGACAGCTACAGTTTAATTGCTAAAAATAAGTGATAAGCGAATATTTTGATTTTTCTACGTACCTTTTTAACGCGAAATTGTCGCATCCGCCGTCTGCTACAACCTTACTTAAAGGATCAAATGCCACTGATTCCTATTCTTCAAAAAACGTATATTTTTGCCTGGGAACTGAGGGTTGAACATAAATTCACACTACGTGTCCCATAATATAATCAATTCCATCATTTATCTACAATTGTGAGGGTGAGAAAAGTTCCAGGTCTCTGATAAAGACAAACAGGAAAGATATCGATATGACCGTAAAATATCGCATTTACACATCTGTTAATGAAGCGATTCTACTCATTCAAACATTTCTCACAGAACAACAAACTACTTGTTTGAACAGAACAACTTGTTTGAATCGGAGCACACTTTACCGTTTAGACTCAGGTTCTGTGATGAGTTTTCCTGATGTTCACCCGCCCATGGTGGCGATGGCAGTAGACAGGTGCCCACAGATAATGATGATGATGATGATGGGAATCCCTGTCCGTAGTAGTCTCCGCCGTTTGGTTTTCATTGGTCAGTTCCACTGACTGCACAATTAACCCTGAGGTTTCAAGTAGCCCCCCAGAGGGGCACTATCTAGTACTCTCTAAAATGAAGATATTCCTTTCAAATTCTTAGGGTCTCGAGTTTGCTCAGATCGATCGAGGATTATCAACTTTGGACATCGTCTGAAGGTTTAGGCCCTAGGGTTGAACATTAGGGTGTCCCAAGATATAAGGGAGAATTGTTTTTTGGTGCGTCTGTAGGCATACCCTCCGAATTTTTTCTCTTTGATCTAAAAAACTCAAATAATAAATATTATTGAGATCGGATAAGAATAACCGCTGATGACTTGATGGCAAACATAAGAGATAACATTTGTACTGAGTTAATAAGGAATAATTTTGGAACTCAGTGTATATTTGGTAAGTAAAGCACGAATGTGTCCAAATTATATACCTATTTAGAAGTTATAAAGTATTACTCTGTAAATTTTCTTTTCAAAGTTTGATTTTTACAGGCAGGATAAACCTTCTAAAGTTCTTGTACGTAACGTTGTAAAAATTGCTTCTGTCCTTCTTTAAACGTACTTAAACTATGAAAGACTTGCCTCAACTTGACCGCTCTTTTAGCTCAATTGTTCACTGCCCTAAGCGTTGTAGCCATCTTTATAGCTTCTTCAAACAAAGCATTATTTGACCACAAAGCAGGACATTTGTAAAGAAAACAGTCTTCTATTTTAAGTCGTTCAAACAAGAAATTGCTTTTGACCGAAATGAAATCATAGATGTTTTTCTTGTACAATGGACAACAGAATTCTTCTTGCGGCGGAGGCTTCATCAGTCAAATACCATAAATGCTGGATTAATTTTGGTAAACCTGCCTTCAAAATGCTATTATCAACGTTTTCGTAAGCCTTCATTGATTTCATATCTCGCACAGCACGCATCTTGCAAAAACACACATCTTGATAAGGGGCTTTTCCTGTCAAAAGGCATTGTATCCCTGGCATGACGTGGGATGTCACGATGAACAGGGCGATATCTAACAGTGCTGCCTTATCCTTACTCACAATCTTCAATGTGGCATTAAACAATGACATTTTCATGGAGTAAATCGCTTTTGCCATCCATCGAAGATGGTGCATGTCACCTCAGGTCGAATTTTAATTTTTTTTCTCTGTCTCCTAAATATGTAACGTAAAGCCGCCTAAATATGTAACTTTAGATAGACAGCTGTGACCACTTTGGCCAATTTAGTTTGGTAAAATGTAAACATATAGTCAACTTTGGAAACAGACAGACACGATGTAATCTGTGATCTGTAGCTCTGTATTTTATTAAGATCAACACTTTTCCAGTTATCTGGGAAGTTTTTGAAAAGTAGACTATCAGCACGTGTTGTCCCTCGACTGAATTTCTCTTCGAACCAACTTTATAACGCCAATTCATACACATGATGGCGACAAAAAAATTAACATTTCTTTACTAAATTTTTGTCCTAGAAGCACGCAGGCACCATTAATTCGACCTGCATTTGAAGCTGTACTATCACAACAAAGAATTCGCACTTTATCTTCAAGATTCCACTCTACAATCGCGTTGCAAATAGCTTGCGCATGGTTGCTTCCTGAAGAGCTTTCCAACCTTGGTGCACCAGTAAGTTGTTCTTTATTTTCACATGAAAGAACGATAGGAAAATTACTTTTTTTCATTTACAAGCATTTAAAGCAGGCTACAGTTTTCCATGCCAGTGAACAATAACAATGTATGGGACTTTGTTTTGAAAATCAACTTTTATAGCTTCCGCACGCTCTTTCCCTTTATTCGTACGAATTATTTCAATTGCGTACTTACTTATTGAAAGTTACCAATATTACGTTCAAGTACCTCAATGGTAGCTTCAAGAACATACACGGAATCTCTCATACGGAGCTGACACCTGTCAAGCGCTGCTACTTATTTCGGAGAAATGAAGACTTTCCACTTGGACGATTTCCAGGCGTGAGTTCTCAATCAGTATTGGCAAATCTGCTTGCAAATCTATATAGTTTCATTAAAATTAGAAGACGAATGTTTTATTAACGGATTATAAGAGCCTCAAAGCAGTTGGCGCGAAGAAATATTTAACGGGCAGCATTATTTCCTCAATAGTTCCCAGGTATGCCTACTTCTCTTTATCAGAAAGATTTTTGCGGGAAGTTTTGAATCCATGATATTTCACGTCCCCTATTAAAAATATACTCATTTAGAACTGCATAATTCCACTGGCATGTCGATTATTTGAAAGTGATGCGTTTACTAACAAAAAATAATTACTAGCATGTCAATATCCCAACCTGTGTTAGACTGAATATGGGCTGCCGTGGCTCCACATACACGAAATTTCAGTTACCATTGTTTTGACATAAAACAAAAAAATTAAGAGGGTGTGCGTTAGAAAAATATGACTTTGATTTTTTTGGGACACCTGTTAAACATAGAAACGAAAAGACGAACCGACAGACGAGCAAATGAACGAAAGAACGAGCGGACAGACAGACAGACGAACGAGCGGACAATCGGGCGAAGATAGACGGATGCTTTACCGTCAATAAATATTTCGGTATCAAGGATAAAGCAATCGTGGATTATAATTATACCATGTGATAGATGGATCACACAAGTGCGAGATTCATTCTGTTTCTATATTAGGGCCCAACAATACGATTTTTGTGGACGAAGAATTACTTCGTTGCAGGATTAAAATTCTTTGGAGTAACGTAAAAGTTAAACATAAGATTACTTTGTATGACTGTACTGCATAAGAGTACTTTCAATCTAAGCACACTCACCAATACTACTGCCGCCCATCCTCGTTTCGCGCGCTTTCGGTTGCAACACTTGGACCGGGCGTCGAGGTAACTTCTCGCTCTGCTTTGAAGCGCACGCGACGGCCGCCGCTCAATGAGGCATAACTACCAGCAAATTGCTTTCATTTTCATCAACGCGCTCCGATACGAGATTATTTTCATTGTTATTTGATACATAATAGACACCACAGCGGGCCGGATATAATTTTGTATTAACGACATTATAACTTCAAATGTTTCGGGAATGGAGTCATTTACAGCGCGTTGTCTTTCGTACCTTTGTTCCGTGAATAATACGCGAGTAGGACGAGTGGAACGAGCAGGACGAACCGGCCGGACGGCGCTCCACGGCGTCCAGTACGACCGTCAAGCGCGTCGTTTCCACGCGGTTGTTGCCAGCCCGCGCGCCGTGCTTAATGCGAGAGAGTCGCTCGCGTTTCCGATTACTTTGTTCCATTGTGCGCGCGAAGTAAGCCGGCGATCACGTTAAGCAGTAAACAACGTTAAAAGCCGCGAATGTCCAAGGTAACGACCGTGTAAAAGAGAGCGCACACACTATTTGCTCATTAAGAGCGGCCGACGATGAGCAGATTGCGTTCGAAGTACTGCGTCAAGCGAGTATTTGCTTTACGACCGGGTAACAGGGCGATTCTGAAGATACGTTGGGTGCGATGGTTTCGTGTGGGAAGAATGGCGTTTGCGAAGCGCATGGGCGCTCGTGGGTATCATGTGCGAGGCGAGTCTCTTCGCTTGAGTGATTCGTGGAAAAGAAATGTCTTGGAATGGGTCCGGGGTAACTCTTCGGAGAAGAAAATGTTTGTATAGTGCGAGGAAATAATTTCGTCTTTGATGACTGACAACCTCTTATGTGACGGAATTGGCGATTTGTACATTCTGGTACCAATAATTCAGAATTTTCATTTTTTTTTAGTTTGATAAGAAAATGTCCTTATAAAACAAGAAATTAGGGCCTTAAAATAGAAAATAAAACTCCTATGTGACCTTTACAATTTATTGATGATAGAATATCTCGTATGTGGTAACAGCCACGTAGGATGTTTTCGTAACTTGCTTTCAGAAAAATATTACAATAAATAAATATTTAATACTACTGTATGGAAAGTGTAGAATGCCTACAGTACCGGCAACGACTGATAGTTCTCTCTCCACGTACTGTGGTACGTCATGTGACCTGCTCTGAAGCAGTCAACTTGCGAGGATTTGCTTACTTTCTCACAGCCAGGTTTCAACGCTGCCGATCATCTTACACGCACGAAGTCGCGGTGGTGATAAGGTTCGGCTTTCGTGAAGGTTACGATTCGATATCAAGACGTGTCATAGCTTGGCAGTAAGTGTTAATATTTCGAGATTTCATTTATCTGAAAGATTGGCTGAAGGTGGTGCCATGTGCTTATTAATGTGAGGCAACAGCGCATTGAACTATCAGAGTTGCTTGTACGCTGCCGGTACTGTAAACTTAGACACAAACATAGATTGTTATCAAACGTTTTTCCTTATTCTTGTAAATTGTTTTTCACTCAGGATGTTGTCTATCATCAAGGACGATATGTAAAGCCTTTATATCATATAATTGACTTAAATTTATTTTTAATGTTACTAAATAATTAAAATAACTGGTGGAGGGTACAAAGCTACAAGGATTAAACCAGTTCTGGAGGTATAATTTAATTTTCAACAATTGTGATAAGTTAGGTAAAGCTTTATTACTGATTGTAACACGTGTTGTTAATGTGTACTTACGATATAATGTAAACCAGTAATTGTGTTTAAAAATTCTATTTTGATAATCAATATTAAATACCATAATTTGTTATTTAGTGGGGAAAAATTCAAATTTTCTGAAGGATGAATAAATTTTACACAAAAGTGATAATTTTCAAGCGTTTAAACCGATTGCGAATACGTAGGTAGCTGTAGTTGAAGCATTAAAAAATATGGAAGTAAAAATGACATCAATAAAAATAGATCTAGAGAATACCATTTTTCACAGTCTATTCATAAAGTCAATAAATTTTGGATGAATAACGAAGGTTATTATTTATTAACTGCGAGTGAATTGGTTAGCGAAAATTATATCTGTCCACAATAGTTGTACTTAGATATAAAGCTCCGCTTGTTATTGAAGAGATGATAATATAAATAATTAATTTCTTTTCAAAGACATTTTTATGTTTACAAGTTTTTAATATTTCAAAAGTATCTTGTATTTTTTATTCTTGTAACGTAAGCAATAGGGCATATAAGGATGGACTCGTAGGATGTTAAGCCAATTTATCTTCATTACTCTGACCAGACTTGCAGGAAACGAACATGACCAAAATATTTTCCGAATGTCAGAGATCCCTTCTGTACAATAAAACTACTTTGGAACCGTTGCTTTGGAAGAAAACGTTATAAAACACCATTTAGATTTTATAAATTGGACCCGACATAGTCAAGTCCTAAACAAATCTCGGACAAGCCCTAAGCAAATCCCGGGAAAGTAATTACTTCTGATTAACTTGGTATTACCCTTAATTAGAAGTGATGATTATGCTCTTAAATCTCATAAGCACAAGGATAATACAAAGCCTTCTTATGAAGATGTTGCTGTCGAGAAGAGGTATTAAGCTTCGAATGATCTCCTAAGGCATGATCTCCTCTCCCAGATAATATTCCTCATACTCAATTGCCCTGCGCATGTAGAATCTGGAGGTGAAAAGGTCCCAGAATCCTGTTGAGCCACGTAATGTTTCACGACGCCCCTACGTGTATTAGGTGAACGAGCTAATTTACGCGTATCAGACTTGGTAACACTGGTCACAACGTATTTAGGTTCAATGTTTGGTGGCTAGACGAATGTATTTTAACTTTTGAAATGTCAAATAAAGTTTTGCAATTGAAATAAAATAAACACCGGGTTGTACTATATCTATTCACGGTGGATCATCTGGTATACAATATCTGTCAGTGCCAGGGAAGCAACATAATTTTATACTGTTCAAACAATTTACCATGAACTAAGTTGTAAATATATTTGAGATAGTAGAGCAATTGTGTTTACGCCTACGAATATATAATTATATTATTTTATTAATGACGAACTTTATACAGACACTAACATTTTTAGAAGCCAAGAGTGGTTTCCAAATGTTAGTTATATAAGCTTCTAGGACATACAGGGTACACAGTCATAGAGACTTCTGAGTACATAAGCTTCTGGACCAATGATCCCCATCTCCATCAGGTTTTCGACCAGTTTTTTTAGTTTATTGAGAAAATGCTGAGGTAGCATCTAGTTTTGTTTCTGAATATAAATGTAGCTTCACTATGCGCACGTTTTCTCGAGATATGGTAGGATTACAGGGTGTGAGTTTTTATTATTTTTTTAGCAATACTATAAAGTCACTTATGTAGTTCGTTTAATAATGCAAATAATTAATCTGCAACTCGTGGACGAAAATTTCTAGATTTTAAATGATCTCACCTTGCTTTTTTGTGCTTTTATTCATCAATTAACTGTGTGTAGTGGAGGGTGAAGAAGAGATTCCGAAACTCAAGAAAACGTGCGCAGATCTTCAATATAACACAAAACGAATTGTTATTATATGAAATCTGTTGTTTAATATAAACGACACTTTAAAATAACTTTGAATTGATAATTATATGTTTTAAACAATTTTATACCAACATCTCAAGTCATCAAACAATAGCTGTTCACGCAAGTACTACTTTCTACATACCTCTACAATTTGTCTGACACGCCTGTCTGGCTAGTAACTGTACAAATTGTTTGAACTTGCATTATGCTAAGTTGCATAACAAATTACAATACATTAAGTTGTTTAAAGCGCCTCTGCCGCCTGGTAGCCGAACGAACTTAGACGATCTCTGTGGCTTGGTTCCGGACTACCAATCCAGCAACGCACGACTTCCGCGAGCGCTTCACGAACGTTCGCTGCCAAGCCTTCTGGTTGTAATCTCCCGCCGGAAGAAACTTGTCTGTATCATATCTTATTTTTTCTGAACTTTACTTATCCTTATATATTGAAGAATTTTATTTACCATTTATCTCTCCAGAAACAACCATTCAAAATTACTGCGTAACATAATTTAGGCCTCATCAGTAAAATGCAGTCTACCCTGAATGCCTTGCTTTCTGGCAACTTCCGAGAAAACAAGCATGTGCTTGCTCTCATTTTGTCGTTGGCAGTAATGGTGCGCAGAAATCTGCTGGGTAACATGTATCTTCGTTCTTATAAAAAATACAATACGCAATGGGCGTGGAATGCTTAATTATAAGCGAACATCCAAGCGACACCGAGTTATAATGTAACTGTACAATATGTCGATGTTTACTTTTCAAGAAGATTTTTGATGCCACAGGGTTGTTTTATACCACGTCATGTGAGCGGCCATGGTGTTTCGAACTTTGCTAGTTTCGAGTACTGACCTCCCACAATTTATCATTGTGTTACGTGAATTTATCTAACTAAACATACAATCTTATGTGGAATGCTCATGGTTACCCCACAACTAATGACATTGGTCAAATGCTGCATGTATATGCTAGATACATCCGTCAAAATTAATGTGAAACACATGTATGCACAGTATTTCTTGCAATAGTATTGTCGAGATGTTAGACAGAAACAAATGTATTCTACTGGGACATTCTTCTCCTGTGATTTCTAGGTTTGCTGTAATGTTCAGCGCTAAAGAAAGGTTAGCTTTTAATACATTCAAATTAAAGGTGCTTGCAGACATTTATTGTTTCTTACTAGTTGCTACAGGTTAACGACCCTTGAAGATCGTAAATATTCAACTAATATTTAGTCGTCTCAGTTACAGAAATAATATTTTTGCACTGGCTTTGTTCTGAATTAGCAGATAATATGAAGACACTTCATTTATACATGTATTCGAAGTATTATTAATTGCTTAATGTTGCTCTGCTCAAGAAATGCTAGGTTTTAAGATGTTCAAATGAAAGGTGTCTAGATGTATTTATTGTTCCTTGCTAGTTGATATTGTTAATCCATACCTGAAAATATGATAATATAGTTTTCAGCGTTTTCTTAACACTGTGTTTGAGTGATTAATTGCGCACCTTCACTTTTCCTGGGTTAAGAGCTCCTTGAATTTTAATTATACGTACTTTTTTCATGGTAGGAATATTAGGGGTTACATAATAAATTTTGAGTCCACTGCGCATCAACTGCCTCTATTAATATTCAAAACGACGAAATACCTTATTTTTAATTTTGTGTGTAATTGTTAGTTGTAACAGTTCATATGATGTTGGTCGTCAAAAAATAATATAGATAGAACATTTTAGATATATTTAGATAGAACATAAACAATTTAAATAGAACTCGAAACTAAACATACTTTAGCAGAGAAGAAAACGTACAAGCAACATAACGGAGTATCATCGTGTGTACGATAAGAAAAACCAGGAAAGGATTTCATTTCGTTCGTCAACTGCTACTTCCAAGATATACACATGCTTCAACAAACTCGTTATCAGAGGAATCCGAGCAGATTCAATAAAATCTCTTCTCTTTACACGTCTTACAATATGTGCGTTACCGATGGCACAGGGGAGGAAGGGCACAGAGGAGGTCAGTGGTGTGTGAAGGGCAGTAGACCTTTGGTGGCGGTGGTCCAATGAGGGAAAGCGTAGCGGCGGAGGATGGGCGGTGACGCGGGGACGCCGTGGGCCCCAAGTGACATGGCCATTGTGGCGCGTGGTGCGGAGTTGGAGGGCGCTGGGTGGCGAGGTCAGCCAGGAGCGACGTGGGAGCGGGGTGGAGGTGGAGGTAGAGCCGGTGCCAGAGCAGGGTTGCGTGGGGTGGCAGGGAGTGTGGGGTTGGCAGAGGGGAGGTGGGAGGCAGAGATGGAGGCACAGGCGATGACAGTGCCAGAGGTGGTGACGGAGGGGAGGTGGTGTCAGTGGTGGAGGCGGTGGAGGTGATGGTGACATGGTGGCGTAGGGAGAGACGAAGGCAAGGGTAGAGGCGAAGGCGAAGTCGTCGGGAGAAACGAAGTCGGAGGCGGAGGAGATGGCAGAGGTGATAGTGGAGGGGGAGGTGATGGCGGAGGTGGAGGTGATAGTGGAGGGGGGGATGATGGCGGAAGCAGAGGTGATGACGGAAGCGGAGGTGATGGCGGAGGCGGAGGTGAGAGCGAATGCGGAGCTAACGGTGGAGAGGCCTAAGCAGAAAGAATGGAAATGGTGGAGGTGAAAAGGTATATGTTGGGGAAGAAGGGGACGAGGCGGATGCGGAGGCAGGCATGAAGCACGATCATGGGCGTGCGCAGGGGTGCGGACGGAGTTGAGGGCGGAGGTAATGTCGGGGGCGGGGCAGGTGTGTGGACGGATGCGAGGGCGGAGGAGGAGGCGGGAGCGAAGCTGGGCCGTCGGCGAGGGCAGCGGCGGAGGCTGAGGCAGGGCGTTGCGAGGCGCGGGGGGCGAGTGACTCCGCAGGGGGTGCCTGCCCGTCTGCTCCGAGCGTCTGCTCCCTGGATAAATCTCGGCCTGGACGGCGTGGCGTCGCGGTCGCGACCGCGGTGCGCGTGAATACAGGCGCTAAATCATGGCCAGACTACGTGCCCTGTCGGTCCAGGCGCGCCCGTCCTAGTCCCCGCCCCTCCCCCTGCCCCCGCCCTCCGAGCTGCTCTACCCCGCTATGCGGCTGTACTCCAGAGCTCCCTTGGACGCACCTACGGCACCTCTCCTTATCTTTTCCGACCATCTTCTCCAGAGCTATCATACGGCTTTCGTTCTCCATTATTTTTGAAGCCTCCATCACGCTCGTCTAGAATATTCGCGATTTCCTTATAGTCCCCCAGCGACTGATGCACAGGTAAGGTGGAGTATCCTGATGATTGTGTTTTTCTTTGTTTTCTTTCCTGGAGCATGCTTCTGTTGCCTGCATGCTTACGCATTACATTTTTGCAAAATGTATGCTCTGTCCTCCCAATGAAATATTTGTATTGTTAGACCCGTTCAAATGACATATTCCTCATTGTAATATAAAACAGACTAAAAATGTAGAAACCTTCCTTATTCCCTCATATCGATGTAACGATTCCCGATTTATAACCCTAGGTTCTTACTTTTGCTCCCACGCCCAACTCTACCTCTTTTCAGGCTCTCTTCCGTTAATACAAAAGCCTTACTACCAAAAAAGACAACACTGGACTTTCCCCCATTTGTCTGAATATTTTTTGCAACAGCTTCCTAATCTCGCAATTGGTACTCCGGATATTTACAATATTTCTACACCGTCTCCAACTTCACCACTTAATTTCGTTTTTTTTCTTTTAATTTTGCTACTTGAGTAGAAACTCACCTCCATGAACACAATTTTACATTACATTTTGTAGCGTTAACTCACAACCCAACGCGGCTCCTAACCCCTTCTTGGGTGTTGAGCGTTATTGGAGTAATCCTCCGTTACTATATATATTTATATATTTCTGTCCGTCATGTCTCGTCGCAGTCAGTTGTCAAGAGGACCGCCAGGTAGCATCTCCGCGTACACGCCTTCCACTACGAGCTCCTGCGTCACTATCCAGCGGCCAGAATTGGGAAGAAATAAGGATAGGGGTAGGGTTTAGGACATTCCACAGGGGTTGGACTAGCCCTTGTGAAGCAGCCAAACTCGTTTTGTTGGAACAAATTTCACATGAGATTCGACGGGAATCGAACCTGGATCTCCTTGGTGAAAGGCGAGCAACTTTGCTTTGCGCCACGAGATGATTGATCTCATTCGTGTTAGCTTTACGCGCCACACCCCACCACACCCCACCAACACCTACAGATCTACTAATGGAGATGACATTGATGTCTTAGCCGCCTTGACATCTGATTTGTCCGCGCCAGTTATGCCCTCTGCAAACTTCACCATTCACAATGTCGCCACTGCCTCCATCACCGCTCAAGCTTTGATAACTCAGTGGTACGTAGCCTTTGCAGCGTCGATAATCAGGAATTTCTAGCGTTCGAGTCCCTTCGGTGGGTGATTTTTGACCGTAGCTACATACATGGGTCGAATTCAACCTGGAAGAGAATTCTAGAAGCCGTCTACTCTGATCGGTAGTTATTCGTGGCTTCTCCGATAAATAGTAGGCGAATGCCGGAGCAGTATCCTAAGAAATGGGCCACGTACTGCACGAGATGTTTCCTTCTTCATCTTTCTCGTTTCTTCTCCCATCACATACACAGTTACATTCCACCACCATTCATATCGGGATACCACTCGGAAGCTTGGAGTTCTTACTCAGCTGGCCGGCCGGGACGGCGCCTTCTGGGGAGATACCTGTCAAGGGAAACCCCACAAGCGGAATGGGGTCCGCGCCAAAACTGAAGTTCCAAGGAAGAGCATCGCCACCTTCCTGGATATAACATTCACTAACGGGATTACTGACCATAGCAGGTGACCTCCCTGCCAACACTAAATAATCAACCAATCTCTCCATTCCTCTCGCGCTGCTATCGCCATCATCGCCTCATCACGACCACGACTGCGAAACCTGCGCTTGTGAGCACAGGAACGTCTGTCACGGAGTTGCATACGTGCAGCATTTCCTCCTGTTTGGCTAAGTCCCGGAAAATGGGGTTGTCCGCTAAGAAAAACACTGTCAACAAGGTGGAGAAAACGACCAGAAATTAGCGATTGCGACTCAAGTTGTATGCACTCTGCAATTCTACGTATTGACTGGTAACAAAAATATTGTTCCTACCATCATTATCATTTTAAAGAGTAAGTGTAATAAAATTTAATTTAAACATTACAATCATGTTACGTAAATGTTACTTTTTCAGTCACTGATATTTTCTGTTATCTTTAAGAGGTTTGTCATGATTAGTAAATAAAAAACGTTTTATTTTCATTTAAAATAACCCAAAATTCTCTTTTGACGACAACGATGAAGTTTTATTATTAATTCCGGATCTTTGCGGATAATTCCGGTGTTCATCCTGCCTCTGCACCTTTTCCTCTCTCTGTCCAGTCGTCCTTCGCATTTCCTCTATGAAACGGGAGATATAGAGAGGTAGCTCCAGCAAGTGCAACTTGCGCTACTCACCGTTTGCTCGGAGAACAGGATTCGACATCGCCGCTGTCCTCAACCGCACCACAGCGACTACCGTCGCCAGCACCGCTGCCACCACCTCTCCGTTCAATTTGCCTACTCTCTCGCGGAGCCCCTATCTTTTGCCCCACCCACTGAACCTCCCTTCGCTTGTTTGCTCGCTCCCTGGCATTAATTAGTCTTTATCTTCTTCGGCATTCATCTTCAAACCTGCGCACGCTTTTTTCGTTTCTTTGTTTACCTTTTGTGCTATTTTTGCTCTCGTTCTAATATTCACTCCATTTGTCTTTCTGCGTCTATTATGAACGTTTCTAAATTTTCATTTTAACTTAGTACTGTCCGCGAATAATGATGAGTTCCGCACTGTAGCAACTGGTCTTTGTAGGTTTATTTTTTTTATGATTCATGTAGTACCTAAAAGGAAGATATATATTCAATGATTTTGCCTCTGTTAACGATGTAATAAATATTCTGTATTTTTCTCCAATTCAATAATATTGCGGTATAATACAACGTATTAAGGCGTGTTACAACGTAAAATGGCGTTGTACTAAATTCATCAAATTCCAGGGTCAAAGTACATCGTTAAACTCTAGTGTCAACTCGTGAATTATTCTTTATAATGCTTAATATATTGAAAATTAAAGATATTGAATAAATTTAAAGAAAAAATGAAGTATTTTCTGTAGCACCATTGTTTTGACATGTACAGGTAATCATTTGACTTGAAGCAATTTCAACAAGCTTCAACAATATTAATTTTTTGTTTAAATTTTGTTGTTTACAAACTCAAAATTGAGTAAATAAATTGTAAGAATGGCTATTTTGTAATAAATTAAAATTATTTCTCCAGTGTCTGTGTTATTTTCAAAACAACTAATGCAAAGACGGTGTTATTCCGGAAGTGTATGTTGCTTTATTCCTCCAAAAACAAATCATAATATCACCATAAATATGTATTCGCCTTCTTTTCTTCAATGATGAGGCAAACTACCATAGTATACTCTATGCTTCACAACTTGCATTTCTCCACACAGGAAAACTGTTATATCACTTGCAACTAAAACTGTAGATAGGTTTATGGACTAGCTAGGAACAACAGCTTCTGATAAAAGAGCTCGTGTATCACAGCCATTGCCAGGAATAAAATACGTTTTCTGCAGAATGGAATGAGAATCTGATAGATCAATAACTTCACAGATTTACTTCCCCGAATAATCACACCTATAAATGACAACTAAAATGAAAACGCAGTTGTTTTGGAATAAATACTTTGTACTCGAGATTCGTTAAAAATCACTGTCATAAGAGTAACAGCGTCGAATACATCCATTTAAATTAAATAAACAATCCTACAATTTTTTGCTCAAATTATATATAAATTTATTTACATATTATAAATGAATTGCATTAAAAAATTGCATTCCGTGTTTCAAATTGCTATGTGTTTTCATCCAGAGAAACCTTTATTTAAACAGAGCACATTTTGCATATCCCGAACCGAAAATCAATGCAACAAATCTTTGAAATAAATACTACCACGATACAACAGCGTTAAAGTTTCAAGTCATTATACATTTTTTTTTTATTTACTTAATACTAGTGTGAACCCGTCAAAATTTGACGGTGAGATCTGAGATAAATGTAAAATACTGTACCTAGACTAATGTTCACAATATATTGCATTGTTTGGATCTTGAGGGGATAACGAAGATATTCTGTGATGAGGAATTCCCAAAATTTTGAACACGTATGGCCCATGACCAGATAGCAATGCAATATCGGCACAAAAGATATAGCACTATTATACTGAAGGATATTATTTCTTAAGTTTTTTGATGTGTCATCATCTCCTATAAACAACTGTTTGATTTCTTCTGGCATATTGCTCGAAGGTATACTTATTTTCCAATTTAAGCCACACAGAGTAAATCGTTTGCAGAATTTCTCTCACATGGAAAGTACAAAGCAGAACAAAACTGACATTTCATAGACTATGACCCAATAAAAAACGAAATGACCTCACTATCACGACACCTACACTTTCTCTTTCCCTGCGTTCTGTTAATGTACGTTTGCGTCTTTCGGGGCGCGTGGACAACGATTCGGAATTCGACATAACCTGTAAACAACTTCACTAAAGTATTACAACCGAGCAAAACCCACTGTGCGAATGTTCTCTACAAAATACACCACAGAAGCAAATACATGCAAACTGTCAACACCACAATGAAATTTTTACACTGAAACAAAACCTTGACGAATTGTAAACAAATCACAACAATCAACACAAAACATCAAGCAGCGTGGGCTCACATCTATGGACTCATGTATATCGATTTTGAAACTGCCACCGTTTGAAAGAAAACATTTGACTATTGATAAGCGTACTATTAAAGAATGATTTAATTAATTAATTTACACCGTAAATGTTGGTGAATCAACACAAACAATATCTTATAACACATCTAGGGATCATATTCTTTCATTTAAAAGAAAAAATACAACAATCGGTTCAGTAGAAGCTCTAAACAAAGCCATGGCAGAATACCTTATTTTTTAAATATATAGATATTCGTTACATGTTCTTAACCTTATGAAGCATTTTTCATTGTTGAAAGACAACAGTCTTTCTTGACTTTCTCTTGCTTTGAAACATGATGGTTTTCAATTGCAGTGTCAAAATATATCCTGCAAATCCACAATACACGAATCCATAGATATGCGAACAGGGTGTCCAAAGGGGTCGTGGCCCCCTGAAAAATTTGAAAGGGTCCCTGTGGCCTTTCATAATTAAACGTTTTATTTTTGTAACTGTGTGCAATCCCTGATTTTCTCCTTTCTAACCTGACAAATTGCGGAAAGAATTTACATTTGGTTAAGATGCTCTCTAAGACAATTGGCTCCCCGGTAAATGGTTTAAGAAAAAATCGATTGTATTATTTATTTATTATGTTATAACAGTTACAATTTAATTCTTCGGGTACGGTTTTTTGTTTATTTACTAGTAATATATGTCACATGTAAGTACAGTGAAACCTATCGAAAATGTGATGTCTTGTGCACTGAATGGATCACGTGGTCGGATGTAGAACTGAATCATGGAAAAAGTTTGCTTACTATAAAATGGTATGACTTCTATTAGTGTTGGAGAACAACTTAAAGTGAATATATGCTATTGATTTTGTGTGTGGCACCCAAATAGCGAATAGTTTGAAACAATATTTTGAGTGAGGATGCTAAACTGGAGAGGCAGATTAATTCCCCTTCTCCTTTCGTATCTAATAGAAAATTATATCCATTAGATGTGTAGTTTAGTTTTGAACACCTCTCACAATCAGCAGCAAGTCACGAAAACTCACATGCAAATTTTATACACTTTTTTACATTTTATTACACATTAATTTATTATATATTAAATATTAGATTGTTTACATACGGGGTAAAGATTGTCTTGTTTATAACTCTTTTTATTCTCTTTCAATTAAAGGGTACTCTTCCTATCAAAATCGGAAATGAATTCATTTCATTATAATTGCATTAATAAATTTGGAAATCTGGTTACATGCCATTATTTTTAATTACTACTGAACGCAGTTATTAATTATTTTAAAATACATCTGGATCTGTGCTCACACCCTAGGCTAGTTGGGTTTGATCATTATAGAAAAAGCTGAGGTAGTTCTTGCTTTGCTTTTAGACCACAAAATACATTTTCTGCTCTACCAAAATATTTTATTACGTAAATAAAGTAATGAACTAAATATATATTCTTTGAGCTTGTGTATTTAAATTTCATACGGTTATATTAGTTCTGATTAAATCAAATAAATGTACATGATGTATTCATTTAACATAATAATACAAAATGTGTAATAAATTCCCATCATAATTAATGTTTAAAGAAAACTATGTTATAAAATTAATACCATAACACAGTAATTTACTGCATCGTACAGAATTTCAGACAGCTAACAAGCATTCTGGCTAAGTTATTATATGAAATAAGTATAGTTTCTGGATATAATCCAACTATATTGTAGGAGCCAAACAGATGACTTTACACTTTCCGAAACCTATGGCACTATGTTATTTTGATAGACGAATACTGCAGTACAACGCTGCGATGTTTGACATTATCATCAATGGATTTTGATAGCTAAACATTAAAAGTGCGCATGGGAATAAAGACTTAACATTGCTCTCCGTTAGGTGCGGGGAAACACAATAGTGGTAGGCCCTTCAAAAATGTATAACCTAAAAAATTAAACATATTCTTGGCAACAATACCATTACCATATCCTTGAAATGAAAATGACCTTCGGCATTGTACTTTCTTAATTCGAAACAAGTACGTACTCTCGGATTTCATTCTGCGGAAAGTTGGGAGCGTCATTAACAATGCGCACATATTTGATACTGAACACACTTGCAACACTTTTGTTGACAAAATGTACGAAAGTATCTCAAAGATTCTTATTATCTAATACACGCAGGGTTACAAAATGTATATGTTAATTTTCTTATTGCATTTATTAGCAATGAATGATTATAATTTTCGCCAATGTACAAAAATATTCCCTAATGGTAGTTAGAATCTTACTGGAGAAGTTTTGATTAAATGAAAAAAAATAGGTCACCTTCTATTATGTAACGTTGGTATCGTATATGAAATGAATTATCTCTGCAGTAGTGCGGAACCCCTGATACAATGCAGAAACCCCTATATCTCTGAAGCAAGTTTTACTATTTTAGCATTTTTATAAGAAACCACTAACAGTGTTATTCACTGCCTTTCCACATCAGCTAAAAGCAGAAAAGAGTCCCCTTGACATGTGACTTTTTCCATTAATCACTACTAGAAAAATATTGCTTTATAAGGCTCTTTAAAAGGGTCGCCGCGGGATATAAGAGACATCTCAAACAAACTTTGTAATAATAATCACAATTGTAAAAGGAGCCGACGGCAACCATTGTATAAAATAGACAGCAAGTGATAGCATTTCATTTAATAAATACTGAATTTCACCGATGTTGAAAGCCTGGACACCATCGTTTCCAAGTTGTTGACGACAATTTTACATAGTTCGGAATGAATATGATAAATAGAGTTAGTTGGTATTACTGTAAAAACAGACATTGGAAAGATGTATTGCTTAAAAACGTATTAATCCAAAGCAGACGAAAAAAGTAAATAACTCGTATTTTCACTTTTTCCCCTTACTTCGTAAGAAGAGACAGGATTGTAATCGTGCATTCAAAAAACAATTTTTCGTCAGAAAAAATATTGTCGATCTCTGGCAAGTGCCTTGCTCGTATATGTAGTAAATAACTTAATCTAAAACGTGTAGTCAGAATCAACGTTCAGTGGGTCTTTGTACTGAAACATCAATTGACGGTGAAACGTCCGTCTTTGGCAAGGTTTGGGTCTAAAACATTCACATGATTTTCTCTAAAATTGATATTTCTCGATCTGATCTAACTCAATGTCCTGTGAGTTCGAAACGGATATTTTGATTTTTAGGGGTACTTTACATGACGTCTCAACATTTTCAAAATTGTCTCAAAAGCGGATCCACATTTTTTTCTTAAATTTTGTCTTCTTATAGCGTAAAGAACACTTAAAATAATGTCGTAGGTCTGATTTTTGCTGCAAACCCTGATATTTCGAAAATTGCTAAAGTCCAAATTTTTTGATGTCTTCTGAAATTTACAATATTGAATATAGATATTTATTTCTAAAGAAATCTATTCCTCAAAGACAGATCATATACAATTTATCGAAAACATTGGTAGTTTTTGCGTAATTTTACCTGAAATGAATGCAATTTTTAAACAATTATTTTCTAAACCATGGCTGCAATTCTTTTCTTTACAGTTTCTCTTCGTATGTATCAGAGGACGATGTATAAAGTGGTACTTCCATTGTCAGCGACCCTTGTATTTTTTAATACTGCAAAAAAATAAGGTTGCAAAATTAAAAATTCTTCGATGTTCTTTTCACATCTCCAAGAAGATAACCATGCCTCTCAGACAAAATTTCTGGCTTTCGAAAGAGGAAGGAGATGCTCACAAAGACAGGCTATCTCAAAATCTAAGCAAAGATCAATCAAAACTACAATTATATTGATCGAAGAGTTTAGGAACCTTCAGTACCACCTCATGAAGGTAGGCATGCAACAACTTGTGAGTAGCGGGAAAGACCAGTCGAGAAAGAACGAGTCGGATGGGTCAGGCTGGTGCAGACCTGCGGATGCTGATGCACGAAGAGTGGCGAAAGGAAAATGACGCGAGGTCGGTGGTGTGGGGAGGGGGAAGCAAAGAGTCGGAGGAGAAGAGAGTGATGCGAAGTAGACGAAGAAGGGGGTTTCACGAAGAGAGGATGATTGATTGATTGATTTTTTTGTGTTTCCGGGCGCGTCAACTGTTTTGGTCCCGTTAGTGTAGTGCATGTTTTTTTCTCGGAAGAAGGCGGTGATCTTCCCCCGCTGGATGGCGAGATCCGGCGCCGACCTACCGTCGGCTAGAGGGGGTTCTCCCTAACCAGGACTTTCCCACCAGCAGGGCACTGCCCCAGCCGGGACAAGCTCTAAGCTCCCGACCGGTCTCCCGGAATATGTGGTAGTGTAGTGCATGTCAGTGTGTAAGGGGTAAGGATAGAACAAGAAAGAGGAAGGAAAGATCGCGCGCGCTCCGTGGCCCGATTGGTAGGGTACTGCTCCGGCATTCGCCTGGTGTTGATCGGAGAAACCACGGAAAACTACCGATCAGAGCAGCCGGCCGCTAGAATTCTCCTCCAGACAGCGATTGAATTCGACCTATCTGAAAAGTTAGTGTCGCAAATCCTGCCGCCGTCAGAAGTCGAACCTACGACCTCTCGGTCGGAGGCGCTGCAGTGACATCAGTTGATGCACTGAGCTACCGCTCCCGGTAAGAGAGGATGAAACAGCGAGTATGACGCGGGGTGGGTGACTCCGGGTGGGTGACTCCGAGTGGGTGAATCGGGGAGGGTGACGCGCAACAGTTGACGCGGGGTGAATTGGGTGAGGCGCAGTGAGTGAGACGCAATGGGTGACGCGGTGTGTTTGATGTGGGGTGGAGCGAGTTGGAGGAGTGGAGCGAATTGGGCGATGTGAATGGCGTCTGGCAAGGGCCAGGGCGCTGGCGGCGACCGGCCGGCTGCGCAGTAAGTGGCGTGCGGCCGACCTCGCGGGATCGATGGCGCTCTCCTATTTCTGTTTACCTCGACATGCGAGAGATGCCATACTCGCTCGCCCTGTAATCATGCGCTTCCTACGGAAGATACTCGAGTCCCCGCGCGCGCGCGCGCCGCCCACGCAGTGCTTCGTGTAATGACGGAGCGGCTTCACAGAGATGGCAGAGGAGAACTGTGGTGGCGGGGGAGAATATAGTGAGGCGAGTTTTAGGGTTGCATGAGGCCAATGACCAGGAAGTACGGAATAGTAGAGTCAGTGTCCAGGATATTATGCACGATGAAGTATTTACAATGTGACGTAATCTGGAGCAGTGTGATGTGGTTAGATGTGGTGTGATGAGGTGTAGTGTGATGGGATGTGGTGGGATGGGAAGGGATGGGATGGGATGGGATGGGGTGTGATGTGATAGGGTGTAATGTGATGTGAAGAGGAGTGCTGTCGTATGTTATGGTGAAATGTAACTGCGAATGGTGTCTGGTTTCCTGCGGTTGAGGTGCGTTGAAATGTGAAGCGCAGGGATGACGGGGTAAGGGGCTGTTCAAGACAGGTCTGTTGGGGTAAAGGTGCTGTTGGATGCTGGGGTGATAGGAATGCTCGGGTGTCATTGTTTTATAAGCAACTAGCTGACCCGGCGAACTCTGTTCCGCCTTAACAGCCGGTCCCATCTTTTTCTCACGTCGCACTCACTGTGAGAAACTGTACTATCCTTGTTGCACTGCGTACGTGCAAAAACGTGCGTTCTCACACAGGAACGGTGTCGAACGGGATAAACAGTATCCTATGTCCGTCTTCTGGCTCTAAGCTTCCTGCTCACCAAATCGGTACAGCCGTTCTTGAGTTATAAATAGTCTAACTAACACGACTATACATAGATATAACGGCGAACGAAAGGCGGCTATCATTGTCGCCTTCTGTTATCAGTGCGGCGTTACAACAATGGGTTACAACAGGCAACAATGACCGCTAACATGCGAAATCACGCGAAAACGTGCGAAAACGTGCAAAAACGTGCGTTCTCAGACAGGAACGCTGTCGAACGGGATAAACAGCATCCTATGTCCGTCTCCTGGCTCTAAGCTTCCTGCTCACCAATTTTCAGCCAAATCGGTACAGCCGTTCTTGAGTTATAAATAGTATAACTAACACGACTTTCTTTTATATATATAGATAACGGCGAACGAAAGGCGGCTATCATTATCGCCTTCTGTTATCAGTACGGCGTTACAATAATGGGTTACCACAGGCAACGATGACCGCTAACATGCGAAATCACGCGAAAACGTGCGTTCTCACACAGGAACGCTGTCGAATGGGATGAACAGTATCCTATGTCCGTCTCCTGGCCCTAAGCTTCCTGCTCACCAATTTTCAGCCAAATCGGTACAGCCGTTCTTGAGTTATAAATAGTGTAACTAACACGACTTTCTTTTATATATATAGATAACGGCGAACGAAAGGCGGCTATCATTATCGCCTTCTGTTATCAGTGCGGCGTTACAACAATGGGTTACCACAGGCAACGATGACCGCTAACATGCGAAATCACGCGAAAACGTGCGTTCTCACACAGGAACGCTGTCGAATGGGATGAACAGTATTCTATGTCCGTCTCCTGGCCCTAAGCTGCATGCTTACCAACTTTCAGCCAAATCGGTACAGCCGTTCTTGAGTTATAAATAGTGTAACTAACACGACTTTCTTTTATATATATAGACTACCTGACCCGGCGAACTCTGTCCCGCCTTAACAGCCGGTCCCATCTTTTTCTCGCGTCGCACTCACTGTGAGAAACTGTACTATCCTTGTTGCACTCGTGATAATAAAGCAATTGCAGATTTGTGTTTTTCTCTCAAATAAAAAAGAATTTCCAAAAAACGCTCTGATATTAAATAGATAATTTAAAAATCTATTACGCAGCAGAGCGTTTTTTTGGAATTGATTTTTGTTTAAGAGAGAAATACAAAGCTGTAATCATATGGACTGGCAGTTAAAGGCAATAAATAAGCAGATTTTGGAATTTATTAAGTTAAATTGTTTATTAGAAAATAAATAAAAAATAAAAAAATAATTAGATTAATCACTCATTATTGTTCCTGTATTTTGATGCATAGGTTGCACTATTCAGTTAAGTACCTTGTGATACACGACATTTTTTGTTTTATTATCAGGCGCAAAAACAAACAACGCAGATGATCTTCCGACCCGTGAACATGCCACATATAATTGACCATGAGAAAACATGGTTATTCTAGATTCAAACCACAAACTTTCAAGGATTGGCCTTGTGATTTGTTGATGGTCATGGCGAATGCAAGACGGAAATGCAATCGGAAATTGAAGTCTTTTAAATTGAAACCTCATATCGGTTGGGATCATCGGAATCCTCGGAATGAGAACTTCCTCACCTTCAAAGTTTTCTTTGAGTATCGTCACGTAAATTACATTGTTCATGAATTTTCTAACCACCAAACGCGTACCGTTGCACAGTTTTGGTTGGTTTATGTTTCGAAGCATGATTACTACGGAGCCAACTTTTAGGCGTAAATTGTGCGGTGGTAAGCCATGCATATCCAAGGAGTTTAAAAATTCAATTGGATAGTTGGTGGCTTCATCTTCATTCGTGACGCAGTCAACAGGCAACAATGACCGCTAACATGCGAAATCACGCGAAAACGTGCGTAAACGTGCGTTCTCACATAGGAACGCTGTCGAACGGGATAAACAGTATCCTATGTCCGTCTCCTGGCTCTTAGCTTCCTGCTCACCAATTTTCAGCCAAATCGGTACAGCCGTTCTTGAGTTATAAATAGTGTAACTAACACGACTTTCTTTTATATATATAGATAACGGCGAACGATAGGCGGCTATCATTATCGCCTTCTTTTATCAGTGCTGCGTTACAACAATGAGTTACAACAGGCAACAATGACCGCTAACATGCGAAATCACGCGAAAACGTGCGAAAACGTGCGAAAACGTGCGTTCTCACACAGGAACGCTGTCGAACGGGATAAACAGTATCCTATGTCCGTCTCCTGGCTCTAAGCTTCCTGCTCACCAATTTTCAGCCAAATCGGTACAGCCGTTCTTGAGTTATAAATAGTGTAACTAACACGACTTTCTTTTATATATATAGATAATGGCGAATAAAAGGCGGCTATCATTATCGCCTTCTTTTATCAGTGCTCCGTTACAACAATGAGTTACAACAGGCAACAATGAACGCTAACATGCGAAATCACGCGAAAACGTGCGAAAAGGTGCAAAACCGTGCGTTCTCACACAGGAACGCTGTCGAACGGGATAAACAGTATCCTATGTCCGTCTCCTGGCTCTAAGCTTCCTGCTCACCAATTTTCAGCCAAATCGGTACAGCCGTTCTTGAGTTATAAATAGTGTAACTAACACGACTTTCTTTTATATATATAAATAACGGCGAACGAAGGGCGGCTATCATTATCGCCTTCTTTTATCAGTGCTGCGCTACAACAATGAGTTACAACAGGCAACAATGACCGCTAACATGCGAAATCAAACGAAAAAGTGCGAAAACGTGCAAAAACGTGCGTTATCACACAGGAACGCTGTCGAACGGGATAAACAGTATCCTATGTCCGTCTCCTGGCTCTAAGCTTCCTGCTCATCAATTTTCAGCCAAATCGGTACAGCCGTTCTTGAGTTATAAATAGTATAACTAACACGACTTTCTTTTATATATATAAATAACGGCGAACGAAGGGCGGTTATCATTATCGCCTTCTGTTATCAGTGCGGCGTTACAATAATGGGTTACCACAGGCAACAATGACCGCTAAAATGCGAAATGACGCGAAAATGTGCGTTCTCACACAGGAACGCTGTCGAATGGGATGAACAGTATTCTATGTCCGTCTCCTGGCCCTAAGCTTCCTGCTCACCAACTTTCAGCCAAATCGGTACAGCCGTTCTTGAGTTATAAATAGTATAACTAACACGACTTTCTTTTATATATATAGAAGATGTAGTTGGTAAGTAGTTATTTAAACGCAAATAATAAACTATTTTGACTGAACTTTCTTGTAATCTAGTAAAATACATACTTTGCATTTCGTGGCAAGTGTAAGACAATTACTAGTGCGGTTAATTAAATTAACAACACGAATTTAAGAAATGTTACGTTACTTGAAAGTTGAACGTGAACATGAAGAGTGAGACCAATCACCACTGAGAAAAGGCAGTTGTACATCATCATCTCAGTTAAACTACGAAAGTAACAGATGAGGATCCAGACATTTTTCGGTTTAAGGTAATTGGTAATGTTTAGTAATCCGTCGGGAACCTTGAAATTAAATTCTAGAAGTTAGAAAAATATAACAAAGTTTCAGAGCTTTAGAATAAAAAAAAACGTTCAAAAGGTAACAGAGGGTGGAAAGTCCTTTTTTCGAGAGGAACAGTGTGTGGAAATGTACAAAAGAGAAGTACCAGCAAAAAAGATAATAATTAGAGAGGGGTTGAATGTTAGAAAATTTCCAAGTAATTGTAGAGCAATGTGTCCGAATAATACCACCCACTTTTGATGGCAGATATTCATGGGAGGGGGGTAATTTCAATCAGAGTGACTTAGCGAGGGCAAACTGCTGATATCCGTCAGACTGTGGAACAACCTTGATTTTTCGTGTTTTTTTTTTCATTGCGATGTAATGAAGTTGATATTTTACACACAATACAGGTGGAAGAACAAACGAATTATCATCAAATCATCAGGCTTGATGGGTCTTTTTGACAAGCTCACCTGAAAGAAGGTACCAAGCTGAGTAGCTGAGCATCGTTTACTGTCTGGCAAGGCATTTTAGTAATGGGAAGCGGATATTGTAACTTTCCTGTTGTTTTGAAGGTCACGTGCACAAAGTTTCACTAATATCAAAATAAAACTGTAGGTTTATATTGTGACGGTACTTCGCCACGTTCATTATAATAATTTCTTTACGGAACCCGAAAGGCACAGGGGTCTTGGTAGGGAGAAATCTTTGAAGGAGATCGAATGTGAAGAAAACGATGAAACAAATTTCTGCATAATTGGGATTTATTAAATCCTCGGATGAAAAGACAAGAAAAGTTTAACATATTCAATTAATTACACAGAGAAAACTAATTACTCATACCATTGATAAATAATTCCTTGAACATTTTCTTAATAAATGGGATCCATATGCAATTTACCAGTAATGTCTTCACTCTGTATAGTATTGCGAGCCCACAAACTAAACCTTGCTAACTTTCTTCAACATAGAATTTACGAATGTATCCCATTTTAATTACAAAACATTTTTAATCAATTCCCCTCCAAAAAGACCCTAATTCTAGTTTTAAAAATGTTTCATTTTTTAAATTACACAGTTCTCAGAAATTAACTACTGATTTTTCTCTCTTGGTTCGTTAATATGGCTATCAAAAGGTCTATTTAACTACATCGAAAACTTTCTAGTTCATTGCTTTACAGAAATATCTTTACGTGAATTTTTGAAACCGATATCTACATATTGTTTCCAACTCGACGCACAGAAACAAAACTCTCAATACTTATCGTTCCGCAGTCTTCTGCTAACGCCCCTCTTCCACCAGCGAAGGTTGAATTGCGGGAATTATGTCATGCACCCACTCCGACATCAACGGAAAGCACCACGGAAGACTCCATGAGAAATCTTCCGCCAGACACCGCCGCTCCTACAGCCGGCCGCTGTTATCTATTTACCAAATTGTATTTTCCACTGTAGAAACCTTCCGTAGGATTACTAATGTGTTGTTGTGATTTCATATTCTTTCCATTGAAAGAACCTTCCAGTTATACAATATAAACATATCAAGTGTAATCACATTATCTCTAGCATACCGAAAGAACCTTCCAGATATATGATGCAAACATATCCAAATGAAAACCATCTCTAAAATACCCTATATATACGCAAGGTTCAGAAAGGAAAGCAGCGCATAAGCTCACCAGATGTCTTTGTGTTAACATCTTTCGGCCAAACCTTCGTCCTGTAGAGAGGTTTGAGCCAAAATTAAAAGAAGTTATACTTCTTTGTGTGTTTTATTGGAGATCATCAGTCAGTCCTTCCTGTGATAGGGAACCTGAGGAAGCTAAGTTGCAGAATCACCATTATTCGCAACAGCAAATTTAACTCGCGCACGGTGCCGTCGCCTTCCCCGAGCGCGCCACTCGCTGCAAGCGCGAGGACGGTGGCCGCCCTGGGCCTCCAAGGAACCTTTCGCCGCGCCTCCTGCACTCGTAGCCACGGGTGTTCCTTCTCTCTTCGCCCTGGTCGTCTTCTCACTCGGTCCACCAGGTCTTCGTTGCATTAAAACTCTTTCTAAGCGCTTTTTCGTCACGAGTTTGGTGTTCGTGGTTTATACAGGTTACAGTTCGTGCGCTTTACGAAATAAAATTATTCCAGTTCACTGGAGTGGCGTTTCTCATCTGAACTAGTTCCATTTCTGGAGCAAATACATGAATAAAACGCCACAGAATAAATATGCAAACGTTATCTTAAACTGTTCTGCTGCGTGATAGTATACTCTTTAATTCTTCCCGTCGTAATTTCAAGAAATCAGAAAATTCTATCACCTTTGCAACAAAACGTAAACTAAGTTCTTTTCACCAGCATAAAATGTTTTTACAACTCACTTATTCACTGCTCTCAAAAACTACTTCATGTGACGGTATAATGAATACTCGTCGAAAAACTGGTTACTTTTACCTACGCATATACTCACTCTAATCTCTCCGTTCGTGGGAGCTGTCGAAATCAGAAGTTATAACACTTTGTTCGTTCTGCGCCCCCAACTCACCCCTGCGTGACGTAGGACATGCCTCCCCTACCTCATTGCTCAGCCCACACTATTGCTTTCGAATGCGCCCTGCTTGGCGTACATATTCAAACGACTTGTAGACGCGGTCCTCCTCAGGACCCTAATATATTAATACTGTCTCAGTATAAAAACAGTTGAAAAAGTAATCTAAGTTATGCCTGACAAAAAAGGCTAGCTTTCAGTGTAAACAACATCGAAATCGGTTCAGCTGTTCCGCAGATTACTACGGACAGACCGACAGACAGAAGTGCAGACAAGAATTGTAAAAACAATGGAAATGGTTTTTATGAATTCTAAATGTGGATATGATATTTTCAAAATTGAGTATTTTCAAATCACAAATTTTATTTCTGTAGAATGGTTTATACATAATATTTATTTATTTCTCAAAAGTGGCAATTGGCTTCAAAGGAAGCTATATCAGAATTCTCTAAGTGAATAATATCAAACGATAAACAATGAACAAACAACAAGATATGTTCTTTTTATTATTTATGCTACTTTATCATGTCTTTTGGGGAGATATGTCCCAATAAGGAATTATTATTAAATTGGAAATTTTATGAATATATTCTCAAGTTAATATAAATAATGCAAATAGTAAACGTGCGAAAGTAATTGTCAAATTACTGCAATTTGAGAAATGAAAATCCGTAATGTATCGATTATATCCAGACAAAAATTAATAAAATGCGGATTTCTAAAATTAACTGTTGAATATCCCTAATAATCTCTTACATCTCGATCTGAATCATCTTTCTAATATTTGATATGATACATTTTGGAACAGTTCCTCATAAACACTCTTTCCTTTGAATGTGAAATTGGCACGTATTAATCACAAAGCTTACTGAGTTAATACTTCGTGATTCAGAATTGACTAAGAATTCTGAATTTTGAAATCAAATGCGTAATTAGAAGATTTGCTTATCTCACTTTAGGGTGCATTATAGTTACAATGAACATTACTTAAAATATTTTGCGTAGTATTTTTCTGGGTTGTAAAGCACATGGACCAGAAGGGAAAGCACCTACTTTCATGTTCTACACAAGAGGCAAAACTAGAGTGATGAATATTTTAGAACAAAGAGTTCTTGGTTCTGAAAGACCTTTTTTCTACTTTAATACTTTCATATTTCTAACACTCATTTTAAAATCATGATCTTTCGCATTAGTCTCAACATCAATGAGTAACGTTATAAAATGTAGCTCATACAGATTTTTTAAACGTAACAAAGCAAAATTGAAAAACCATTATCAAGTTATAAGGCATGCATAACCACATCACTGTATGATTTATCAGAAGCGTTCAATATTCTCCAAGCTCTCATATTTGAAGTTCTTTTAAGGATATGTGTGTACATTAATGTCAACGGAAACGTGTCGCACATTTACTAAACAAACTTATCACGTGACGCGAGATGTTTCAGAGTCGCGCATACACAAATTTTGATATCAAGTTTCCTTCTCACGTACAAGTTTCGATTACTTTTCCGGCAAAAGTGTTTATGAGAACACATTTCAACTAATGAAATAACAGATTAAAAATAATCTTTGACAATCATAAAATATACAGAAATCCAATAGAGAGAGAACCATATAAACGACGAAGTTGAATCAGCTTGATATGGGGTTGCTTGATAAGGGGAAGGTTTAGAAGAAAAGTATGAAATCTTGAACCGAAGAATTTTCAATATATTATCTAAATTTAATAAATAAAAAAATAAAATAGAACTATGGAATATCTGCGCGCATTTGGGCATATTTTTCCTTCCGAATTGTAAATACAATAAGTAGTATTAAGAAATTATACAGGTCAACAATGAAAAATCATCAGAAATAATACTATGTCAGATTTACTCTATATCACGCCTTGATTCCAAATATGTACTAACAATTTCTTTAGCGTGTATCATTTGTGTGATAAGATAATATTAATATTGCGAATATGTGAATTATCCCCCCAAAATAACTACTTACCTAATCAAAAAAGAAAAATCGTCAGAAAAGAAAATGTGATATTAACGAAGTGTCACGCCCTGATTATAAATATATTCTTAGAGTTTTTCTAACAAGAATAGTTTCTGATATAGGATGGTTTTCGTATGGTGAATGTGCGAATCCTCAACGGCAAAACTGTTCCTTCAGGAACTGCTGTTGCTAGGGATGAAATGAGCTCGTGTTTTGATTAACGTATTTCGAAAGTGATATAGAAGAGACAGAAACAGAAGTTTTTCTTTTGATTCTGGAAAACAATTTTCCCAATGTTTTTCTCGTTGATCCCAATATGGTATTTCTTTCTCCTTTTCATATAAAGTTTCGATTAATTGTTTGGTGAAGACGATGTGTAAGGCAAACTGGAGCATTCCAGTATATCTGGGAACAATTTCCAAAAATCAACGCAAAAATGAAGGAAAGAAACGTCTCAAATTAGAGAGATTTTAAAAGATGATGCGTTCACACAAACGATGACTCCAGAAAAACAGTACTAGGCACAGTACTGGCACTAGTTTTCAGTGAGCATGCGAACATTTCCTAGAGAAAAGCAAATCTTCAGATTTTGCTAATGGAATCAAGAGACGTGCACGTTTCAAAAACTGGGCTGTAGAGTGTCATGTATGTTACACTTTCTACACTTCCATTTCGATTTCTTCCCTGATAAGTTCGGTGACGTGAGCTATGAACAAGGTGAGCGATTCCTCAAAACATCAGAACAAAGGTGCAACGCTACCAAGATTTCTGAAATGCCTTCGTGATCGCAGATATCTGCTGGATGTTATACAGAGAAAATCCAGGAACAGATCACAAGAGACGTGAGAGTTCATCACATTTCTGAACAAGCTTTACTAACATCCTTTATAAGGTAATGGGAAACGATTTTTAGTGGATGATGAATTCGCTACTGTAAAAGAAATGGTAGAACATGGTGCAAATCTGATTGCAAAATCGTAATCTGTGTTAAAATGTGGTTTAGAAAATTATGCTTATATTTCTGATGATTACAAGTTTCATTTTGTAAACCAGTGTTATAGAAAACTTGATTTGTATTTTGAAGTGGAATTAAAATACTTTGGAAAAACACACCGTAGGTGATTTGTTTTGAAAATTCAAGAAGTATAGATTTAAAGTATTTGAAATATTTGTTGAAACAATTGTGCGTCAGTCTATTTTTAGTTTGTACAGAGAGACATAAAATCGAAATGTAAACGATAAGCGAAATATCCATCATACGAAATTCATTTTAAAAATACCAGTTTCTAAATTATTTACAAAAAGTGCCATTTCATAAAAGTTGGATGAGATTATTCGGTTCAGTTCTTTGCATAATACTGTGCTGCATAAAACAACTAAAAATTACATTTTCATTAACCACGACGAAAAGTAGTTACAACTCCCCACGCAAAATACACTGTGAGTCTTCGTAAAGTGTTAACAAGTGCAAAGATCATGCTGCGTTTAAACAATTTAGTACAAACAGCTTGCAATAAGAAAAGAAGCACTCTTGTCTTTGCGAATGTGGTAATTGGAATAAAAAAATCATAACTCAGAGCTAAGTTATAATTCTTTACGTTATTTGATTGCGTATTATTATAGCTTACAAATAATAACATAACCTGAAAATACCAACAGTGAGAAATTTAACCGAGTGACATAGAGAAAGCAATACATTAATAAGTTACTTGAATAGACTCCTTGAGGTTACAGGTCACATGACGACGCACTGTGAAATAACCATTGATACATTTGAGTACGGCCCACGTCGAAGAGCGATTGCAGAATCCAGAAAAATTCAATACATATCTCTCCAGAGAGATCAATGAGAACCCAGTGTTAATTCGTGTCACTGGTTCGTTCTTCGAATTAAAAGCAATATAAAACATTTCACTCATAGTACGTATAATAATTAACACCACGAAGATAATCAATATTTGTTGCCGTCACTAGTCGTCACTTTGACCTGTTTGCCTTCCATTTGTCCAACACCGCTTAAACCAATTGATATACCTACCTGAAAGAACAGATGATCAACAATGGGTGGAGCTTTACAGTGAGGGCAACACTTTTCGGTGAGCTGCATGAACATCCTAAACCCATGATGCTTTATTTTACGTGGCATTGTCCAACCTCAATACTGGCTGTGCCGACGGGCAGTCGCGCGGTTGCTGAATCCAGACCATGCAACACGCCCGCGCTCTCCGTCGAGCGCCAAAGGGAGCAGAGAGCGGCCCGGCGCTAGGCCATGTCGTGGCGCTCTCTCGCTCGCTTGCTCGCTCGCGTCATCGTAAAAGGCGCGCGAGATGCGCGTTCCGTCCCCAAACGGCCGCGTCAGCCCGCAAGCAGCGCCCACGCCGGATCCAATCCTCCCCCATCTCAAGGCCAAGCACTCGCGCCTTTTCCGATAGGATGACCGTTGCCGTCCTGCACGACACTCGGTAAACATCTCGAGGGGGAAACACTAGGAAATCTCCATACACTCTGCCAAGTGTCGGAGTTTTTTTAACGCGGATATGTAATCGATATCCATTGTTTTCCCTATTTTGTTTTGCGGGTTACGGTTTACTCGTGTTGTACGTTGCGGTGATGCTCTACGTGACTCGTCATAAAATGCAGATGATTTTTTTTCCTAGGGCTTTAACCAGCCGATCGCCGGTTACCCTTTACGTCACGGTCGGACGCATATTCGACCATACACTAGACACCAACACACATTGCGGTCTCCTCGGATCTGGGGTCAGTAGAAAGCGAAGCCCTCCGCGACAACACGTACATGAGAGACAAGGGAACAACAACCATGCCCACGACAGGACTCGAACCCGTGACCCTTCGGATCGGTGCTTTGAGTCGGTATACCTTCTTAGCCACAGCGGCCATCTAGGTCGGCAGATGGAATTTAGGCGGTCAAATTATGGACAATGGACGAAGAAGCTATGTATCATGTAAAATATTGAAAAGAGATTGTGAATCAAAAAACAAAAAACATTGTTCGATAGGCAGTTAATTTTTATGGGGCACGTGTAATCGTGTATGTATGTATGTATGCATGTATGTAATCGTAAGAGGTATTAATTTAAATGTTTAAAAAATCTAATGTAAAATTTCTTCATTTGAAAAATATTTGTTGGATGATATACGGTATTATTCTTCCACACTTTGAAATTAAAGAAATATACAAATTTGTGTTTTGCACTCTTTGGCACACTGACACAGCTTTACTTCAGCTACATTCCCGCTTCTAGACGCTTCATTTCCGCTACATTTCTGGTAAGCAAGTAATATCAGTTATAAACACATAATGCTGACGTTTTTTTACTTATGTTTCTTTTAATGTTTTGTAATTATTTATTAGGTGACAGTACATTGTCTTGATAAAGGCTACAACCACATTGCCGAAACGTGGTCACATAATACACGTAAAAATAAATTTGTGTGTGTAATAATTCTTAAAAATGTAAATAATTTTCACTGTATAATCTTAGCCACTTGGATGGCTCTTGTGCAGCATACTAGCTTCCAGTGGAGTGGTCCTGGGTTCGATTTCTGGTGGGGCAAAAATAAAGTTGCAGCTTTCTTAAAAAAATGTCTCAGAATTTGAAGCTTTTTGATGAAGAAAATCTCAGGCAGGCGGGGTTGCCAATTACCGTAAAGGGAATGCGATGTGCCTCTCTTATCCCCCAAGCATGAGGGACACCCTTGGCTATCCGGCAAAGTCGAACAATCACCCCAAAATGCCAATTGCATTCATAATTTGTATCTTTCGTCAAATTATTATTAATCAAACACTTCCACTTATTTCTTACGTTTCGCTAGTAACTAATAAATATACTTGTATAGTAAGATTCCAACTGTAGTTGATAAGGTAAGCTTCTGTCAACAGATTTTTATTGTAAAATGTATGAAAAATTATGTACTAAATATTGTTAAAATGTACAATTAGAAAACAGGTCTGAAGATGGCTAAAAGGTGTGCCGAAACGTATCAAAAAATATATATATATATATATATATATATATATATATATATATATATATATATATATATATATATATAATATACGCTAAACACATTTATTCTTGAATGTCAAAAATAAGTGGAACTTTTGATTAATAATAATTGATAGACATTCTTTGAAAAGAAAAAAGAAAGTATCTTTTGTAAAAGTTCGAAAATTAATATGGTCAAATTCTGAATGTATAATAAAGGGTAAAAAACGTTCAGGACAAAACTGGCGAAGGCCAAGCGGACAGCACGGTTCGCCCGCGCGTGGGGGACGCTCGGCTATTAAGGACGCCCCTGGCAGTGGCAGTAGTCGGCGGCGTCGGCTGTGGCGGCAAAGCCGGTAGAGGTGGCACGGACGGCAGGCAATCGATAGCAGCCGCAGCTGCGCGCCTATCGATTCTTTCCGCGCGGAACGAACACGCGCACGGAAATCTGCTGTTAGCACGCGGCGGCCGCGGGTGCACGCCATCGCACGCACGCCTGCTGCCGCCGCCGCCTCCATCGCACGCGCCGCCACCAGCGATTCTGTCAAAGTGCTCGGCGCGTGTGGTCATGTTTTTCCCGCTACGACTCACCCTCTGCTACTGATAAGGTGTTCTGACGTTTGGGTCCGTTTCGTTTTGGTAGTCACTTGGCAAGTTGCTATGTCAAGCAGGTTTCTTTCTTCGCCTTCTGTCATCACTCTATTTTGTTTAGTACTACCCATTTTGGTATTGTAACAGCCATCTCGCCGGCACCCTTTTTTCTGCATTAACTCCTCTATTTTATTTTAGGGAAATTTCGACTTTAACTTTCTTTAGAATCACAATATATTAACAACAGCTTTATCTGTCATGATTTGTATATCTTTCTTTCACTTAGATTCTCTTTTTACATCCTGCATTTGCCTCATTTCTAAGAATTCATTCACATGATATCAACCATCATCATCATTTAAGATAATTTCCTGCTTCCCTAGAATAATAACGTTCACTGAAGTATCTGTCCCAGTTGAAAACACACAACAAAATGTAATATTCATTCCTTACGAATAATGTAACTCCTCTTGAATTATTTCGTGTAAATTGTAAACGGAATGAAATTATCTAGTCATCGGGATTCAGGACAGTTTTCGAAAACTATCAGTCCCCCTTCATGACTAGTGTGTATTCTTCATATTTTTTTAGGTATGTACAATCATTTCAGGCTAGCTTGGTCGTATTGCTGGTGCCAAATCAATAGCTTCAAACGGTATTTAGGCTCATAAAATAGAACTTCACGTGTATAAAAATAAACATTACCGGAAATCCGGTAATCGACTGTGATTGAGTTCGGAAATTCAAATGCTAAAAGGAGTTCCTATTGCTCGCCATGTTGCGAGCACTTCCCTCCACTTCTTTAATGCACAAACGCTTAAACTTTCATCCACTCCTGATTTGCACTTTGTTCAGCAGCTGATCATTTACAGAACTTTTTTAGATGATTCTAGGAGTAACCGGTTGTCTGATACATGACGACTCATGTTGGCTTGTCCGTATCTTAGATTGTTCTAAACTAATATTTTGACTTTCATAGCAATACTGTCATGCAAAAATGGCAAAATAATTGAATTTTCAAAATAATTGATATAGATCAGGTTTAATACAATAAGGGATAAGGGAGTTAAAACACTGTAGAAAACGAATTTCAGGTTCGGCTTCAATATGAACGAAACAACTATTGAATAATTTCTTCGATTTTCCTAGACAAATTCAATGTGTTGGGAAAATGACTGCACTTTCACAACAAACGCCAGTAATTGTGTGAAACGTTTCACAAGAAACGCTTACTTTGACATTGAGAATGTCTTTTCTATTACGGCATTATTCCGAGTTTTGTATTACCAAACGCAGTCTAATACCAGCGCACAATGTAATAGAGAGTTCTTACGCGATATAAGTGCTAGGTCAAGCCGCTATTATTACTTTTTTCATAGTACTCAACAGTACACACGACCTACTACTACTACTACTACTAGTATTTCACTATCGATAATCTCTTACACAATCTCTAATCTAACATCGTGCTACTATTGTACCGTCATAATTCATTTTGCAATCATTCTTCCAGCAAGACACATGCCCACAAGCCATTACTACTCACATTTCCGCAAAGTTACTACCCACTCGCCGACCACGTGCTCCTTGGCACCGGCGTCATTGCAGCTCACTCCCACACACGCCACGCTTCCGCTCTTCACGCCTTCGCCCACGTGGAGGGGCAACCCAGCACCGCCCACCCACAACGCGACCCTCTCACTCAGTCCGCCCCCCCCCCCACGCCCCTTTGCTCTGCCCTATCTACTGCGCTCCGTTTTCTGTTCCTTGCGCCCCTCATCCCGTATACCCACGCTCTACATTAGTCAACCCATGTCCCACCCCACGCTCCCCGGTCACCTTGTCTCTCGCCAAACGCTTTACGCTACGTTTTCCGAACCCCGCGCCCACACTCCGCGCCGCGCTCCGCATTCATCTCGCCACACTCCGCCTTACAACAAGCTCCCCACATCACACTCCTCCACGTCACGCTCCCTGCGCTCCACCTTCACGCCACTCTTCCCGCACCCCGCGCTACGCTCCCCGCATCTCACGCCACGCTCCGCTTCCAATGCCCCACGCCACACTCCTCATATCCCACACCTCGCTCACCTTACCACGCTCAGCTTACCACGCTCACCATACCACGCTCGCCATACCTCGCTCACCATACCACGCTCACCATACCACGCTCATCATACCACGCTCATCATACCACGCTCATCATACCACGCTCACCATACCACGCTCACCATACCCTGCTCACCATACCACGCTCACCTTACCACGCTCACCATACCCTGCTCACCATACCACGCACACCATACCACGCTCACCATACCACGCTCACCATACCACGCTCCCAACGCCACGCTTCGCTTTCCACACTCCACTCACGCTCTTCATATCCTACGCCCCGCTCCCCGTACATCACGCCCATCGCAACGTTCGCTGCGGCTTGCGCTCTATGATCCGTTCTCCACACCCAGTCCTCCACTCGTCGCTCCCCGCATTCCACGCTCGCATCTCACGCCCCGCGTCTCGTGACCCACGCCCCGCCCTCGAGCCGCGCCCTCCACACCACGCCGCCGCCGCCCCGACCGAGCGAACGTGCTGGCGTACAATTCGTCATAGAAGCTCCGGAGGCGACTGCACCGCGTGGAAAATGCATTGTAGAGTGCTGCACGCTTGTCCGTAGATTAGCAACATACATCATCCGGGCTCGTGTTATCGGAGACATAAACAAATGGTGGAAACGTAAGGGGATCCACCGAGTGGCTTCGGAGACCCGAGTCAGACAAGCGTGCGCCAAGGTGCTCACGCACGCACAGGGCCCACATCTAATTTGGAGGTAGCGTTGAAATTGCGGGCTGTGTTGGTTGGGGCTAGTCATCCCTCGAACAAAAATGAATAAGTACTACATATTTCTAAATATATAAATGTCTATTTTGTAACACAATAGTACATTATGAAACGATGATGTAATGATGGGTATTAACACACGAATGCGATATTACGATATGAGTGAGTACGTAAACTTCACACGAGTGTATTAATACCAATTACATCAAGTTTCATACGGTACTTTTTCTACAACTTGTGTAAGTTAAACTACACATTGAATCGTTTCGTGTCAGTTGACTTGCAGGATTCAGCCAAGGACACCTAGGGGACAGCTATCCTCATATACTGCCGCAGGTGGCTGTGGTTACCGGCCCGCCTGCGAGGGAGTACTGCGCTTGTCAAATAAGATCAAAGTGAAATTACCATCCAATTTATTTTAAATAATATTACAGGAAAAATTACTACTAATATAATAAATTAAAACTGACTAGTCTAATATAATACCAAATGCAATTTTAATGTTCACAATCGAACGGAACATTTACTAGAACGATTCTCAACGATCAATTAAGTGTCAATGTTTGTAAACTTCTCTGTGATTGGTCAAGAACCTGTATTATAATAAAATCTGTATCATAATGAGTATCATTATGTAACTGGTTGCTGCCATCAAATGACAGGATTATACAATGGGAGTAGAAAAAATATATTATTGGAAAACTCAATGGCATTTATTTTATAAATAGTTTGAGGAAACTTTACCACATTTCATCTTACATTTTCCAACGCCCTAGAGAGATGTATCATTTTATTTTAAATTCTCGTTTATATGTGTAGTATAATGTATGTGTGTGTCTTGAGATACTCAATCATATTTATTTTTTTTATTTTAAAAAAACTTTTATACAGGCAAGTAACAAAACATTACAAAGAAATCGAAAAAGACAATAAACCGCTGTTGCTTAAATACATTTTCTTTCCGTTTTGTTCACCTCGATATTATTCGAATTTTTTACAATCAAACTTACTGAAATTAGAAAGAAAAATCAAGCCCTGAATACATTAAGTGAACTCTTCAATGAAAGAAAAACATAATATTTTGTGTCGTCTTATAAGACAGTTTTTGTAATTTATTGCTATTATACCCGTTCTCTTGAATAATAACTTACTAACGGAATGTAAATAAACATTTGTTATTAATAATGTTAATAAGAGTATTTTCGTTTATTTAAATTTGGCTATTTGAATATGAATATTTTAGTGAAAATCAATTTTCCTTATTTCTTCCATATCCCTACGTCATTTAATGCAATCAAAAAAGTTACGTGTTCTTGTTAGGGGATTACAGTAACTGGTGTCAGAATTAATTACAATTTAATCAACGATGTAAGAATAAGAATATTTTCCCATTAAAATGTTTTCATTATAATACTGGTCATCTTTAAGTATTCGTCAGATTAGATATTAGAATGTTGCTCATACTTATTACGTAACTACATGAATATAATAGGAGCAATAAATCAATACGATTGAAGCGAAATACTGAACAGAAAAATTTTAAATGTTTAAACTGTTTCAGTGTCAATTACTTAAGAATCTTGTGTAGTTTTGTAATAATGTTACTGAGATATCAAAAGTCTTAATAACACTGAGCACTGAATTATCTTCTAGCAGCTATTATATTTTTATTGTCTGTCGTAAAAGAATGATAAGCAAAATTTGCATTTATCTTTAACATGGTATGGTGTCTCAATTTATTTTTGAATCTATGTATATAATCCCGATAATTTGTTCAATCTGTGCAAGAACATGCAAGTAACTTCAAGGATGCCAATTCATCATTCAAATCGATTCGATTAAAAACTCGAAAAAAAGTACGAAAGTTTTAATTTTATGGCTGAAAAATTTACATCACGCTGAAAGTTGTGGTTCGATTCAATGTCCCTCGAAAACTTTGTTTCTTTTTTCTTCTTCGTATTTCAATGCCTAAATACTTCGTAATCCAGCATAGTGTAATTCACTGGTTGAAAGAGCATTTTCGAAACTTTTAGTGTATAAAATACGTGTGTCTCATACTTGAAAATAAATTCTTAAATTTAATTAACAGTGTATTAATTTCTGGTATCAAAACGAAAAACCATAGCGTTATCTGTGATACTTATTGCTTTGTGTATAAGAATGTTTCGACTCAATCTAATGTAACTCTGATGTATTTGAACGAGTGCAAATGTACAGCATTATCTGTAAATCCAATGGCACTGCGTAATTCAATAATATTTTTTCATTCTGATAAAACTCTCAGAGATATAAAAACAGTATTCCTGTCTAATCTGAGCTGCAATGCCTACAGAGAAACACGAACATTTTTTTAGAATTTTTAATGAGGCCCCCACTTTTGCTGCCACATGCTACTATTAAGATTATAAATTGACAATTGAACATTGTTGCGTTTCTCCAAATGTCTGCAACACAACATTTACACTTAATTAAATATTTAGTCCAACAAACGACATAATATTTTGACTTAGATTCCTGTAAAGCATATTACTTCTGCACAGATATTTAAAACGTTGCAGTAAACTCAAAAACACGTTCCCATATAACATCAAACATGTTACGAGAGAACAAATCTCGCGTTGCAGTGTAGTGATTCAAAGAGAGGTTTTATTAAAACGTAATATATGTAACATGTTCCCCACAAAAAGAGGTGTTTACGAAACGGTTCAAAGTTTCATACTGCTGCCTTTTAATATAACCACTGGCTCTTGAGCCGGAGAAGTCGCCGTGTTGACTCAGGCAGACAGCACGCGCGCCTGCCGTCGAAACGCGTCGCTTCACAGAGGCTTAATGGAGCAGTAGGAGCCCCGCACAGGCCCCGGCAGACCAGTCCCGCTGCTTCAGTTCATGTTCCGCCAACGTCAACGTTTATGTTTTCGATAACAGCGGAAGACTCTTCACCCTACTTCAGTATTTCTGCCATTTATTACTTGACCAACTCTCCTAGAGAATCTTAACAATTGGGTTAGGTGAGACGTTCTTTCACCATGTTCCTGGATAAATTCAGCTATGCTGAGATGGGTCGTTGAATTACCTCTGAACATAAATGAACATTCGCTTTTCTTGAGCAATAATGCCAGTTACTAGGGAATTTAGTTTTTTCGTCAGCAGGACAATGAGATATGGGTTCATGAATTTATTATTTATATATTTATTTATTATTTGTATGCGTCTGCGCGTGACTTATCTTATCTGAGTGTGTCATTCTCTATATTCTCGCAGTAGTCATTCTATTCTTTCTCAAGGGAACGATAAGAGAAGAATAAGAGGCAAAATCTGTAGCTCACTTGTCGGTGAAAATAGTTTCAGTTACACGGTATCAAATATATCTTATGGTCAAATTTTGTTAAAAATACTGCTACCGTTCTTTAGAATTCAACTTAGTATAGTAAAGGAGCGGTGGTAGGGATTCCAGGGCCTAATAATATGTCCACAAATTGTATTTCTCCCCCATACGTCACACACAGTTTTTAATCGATCTTATTTTTAAACTAATAAAACGGTACTGCTCAGCGCTTAATAGTCTCCTGTGGAAAGCTGGTAATTTTTCGTAACATCGATTAAGAGCAGTGACGGATTAACGTGTTATGCTACTTCCAAAGTGCACATGGTTCAAAGTGTAGCTGAAGAGCGGGTAACATAACTTTCAGGCGCCTCCTGCTCAACATTTTTCCAGTCAAATATTTAGGTCCTGATTGTCCAGTGCATGAACCATCAAGAATATAAAAAAATGTAGAACAATCATATGAACGACACAAAATAAAGTAGGCAATTGATTCGTTAAAGGGAATAGTTAATATTTCTAAAATAACTTTCAAACTGATCGAAATAGCAGAATCAATTGCAGTTATTAGTCACAAGGTGCAGACAACATGAAAACTAAATACGCATGTTTCCCTTGCATATTTGTGCATCGTTCGTGACACAGATCTTGTTCGAAGATACGTCGCTTTTTCGTCCTGACGAAGCAGCGTTTTTCTGTACCTTGCCCAGCTTCCAGTGGAGAGGACTAGCAAAATGTGTGAAATTAAGTCTGAGAGAAATTAATATTAATACTCATTCAAGAGATGTAATTATATTTAGTCAATGCAAATTAATCACCCGAGGAGATAATGTCCGAGTAGGTTGGCGTTTTTAACACTGTTTAGATTCCACTTGATTTAATCAGTTTCAATTGTTGAGTCTACTAGACTAGTGAGATTTCCCTAACGTTAAACCAAATGCTCGTTGAGTACTCATAGTCTAAAGTTATTAAACATTGCAAATGAACAAGCAACAGAAGTTCGGTATGCGTTCAAAAGTTAATCGACAACATAAGGCAACATAATCCTGAAAAAAAATCATTCGTTTATAATCTATGAATAATCCTTTTTTGGAGTACATGCAAAATCATTCTTTTAGAATCTATACAAATAATTCACATTGGTTACAATACTTATCTGTAATTATACATATTCGTGAGACGTATTTATATTTGGTAAGTGCAAATTTTAAAAAATGTAGGTTTTTAAAGGAATAAATCTTACTTTAATTCTATTCTTGCTAGTGAAGATAGTCATAGAAACAAATTAACTTTTCAATCTCTGTCGTTCCCTTTATTGTCAATTCCCTCTCTAATTTCTACTCCCACAGTTTACGTGTAACTCCTCCCTATCTCCCAAATCTCTTCACGCTCTCGTGACCACCTCTGCGCACACGCTTCGTAAAATTTCACGGAGCTGAGCGTACGCAGACTCAAATGTAATTCAAACAGAGATCAAGTTAAACAATTACGCAGAAATGAGTTCACCATGCCCCAGGCATAAATAAAACGGCCCGAAACCAATAAAAAAACGTCCAACGGAAAACAAACATATTTACGAAAGCAGACGCCCCAACGAAAATTTCCCGTTATCTTCGTGTTGTTTGTCGCTTAGAAAGGCAATTATTACGGTTAATTTGGAGACGAATTAAATAAAATGCTCCACTCTGTGAAGAATGTGAGCCTAAAATTAACGACAATAGCAACAATTCAACTATGAAATATTGCTTATGGTATTTCACTTCCAGAAATAATACCTTCTCGATCAAACGGCATAATGCATGTATCATAGAATATAGCCCATTTGATATAGCTCATCTGTTTTGTACTTCGACTTTTGTTGATCGCATTTAAAGCCTTGAAACATGACGTCATTAGGTAAATGACGTCACGATTATGAAGGGTAATGTGATTCACCGCGAACTAGGGAAAGACGTAATTTACGATAGGAATAGACATAATTATTACAACACTCCCAACTATGTATGTAGAAAGATATGGGGAAGAGAAAGAATGTGTTCCTAAGATTAAGCTTTATTAACTTTACAAACTGAGTAGAATAAGAATTTTAGAACCCGGCTGAACTTATCCACAGATTCCATTGCTTATTTCTTCAAGTGAACGCCACAGCAGACGCTCAATAACCCCTTTGTGCTATCACTTTTCCTCATTATGTTCCATATCTCACACATTACGTTTGGACGATCATTTGTATGATCCCACCTTCCTAATGACTCTTTGGAAACACAATTTTTTTAATTTGTCATGAAAAAATGAACACTGTATGTGACATTTTCGAATAGAAAAGAAGGTGGTTTTTTTCTCCTGCAAAAAGCAATTCATTAACTCTTGTAACCATTCGGAATATGTTACATCATAAATAACAAAAATAAAGTGGAAAAATAATAAAAATAAACACAAAAATAATATCTATAATAATAATAATAATAATAATAATAATAATAATAATAATAATAATAATAATAATAATAATAATCTCCATTCACAGTTCCCAAGCCTTTTCAGCCATATGTGGGAGGAATGATTTGATGAATGAGTGATGGGGGATGATAGATGATAATTTGAAAGATGATGGATAAATGGTGAAATGCGACGTGAAGGAAACGGGAAAAAATCTACAAAACTTGTCTAAACCTGCTTTTCCCATCACAAATTTCACATGAATCGGCATGAACTTGAACCGCAATACCCAGATACGGAAAGTGAGCGATCTGACCACTACACTACGCGTTGTCCCCGAGAAAAATTATATTCTTAACATGAATAATTAAGAATTGCTATTATGTTTAAAAAATACTTATTTAAGACGTGTGCGTATAAATAAGTTATATTGATCACAGGTTCTTTGATTAATAACAATCTGTGGTGGAAACACCTGTCAGGGTTCTCAGAAATGCAAATATTATTTTTTTCATTGCGCATACGATAAAGTATCAGTTCCATCCAATCCGTCCGAAACTAATACAACGTAAATAATATAGCCTTTTCCTTGCAAAACAGGTAGGTCATAAAAAGGTATTTCTGATTTAATTACTTCATAATTCGAGAAAAATCTCTATTTTGCATGCTTCGTAGTACTATGCATGTTAAATGAGTGGTCTGCATTACTCGCATAAGAGGACGATCTTTAAATATATTCTTTTTTTACGTGTTCTCTTCCATATCTACACTTCAGTTTCATCCACTAATAACTTATCTAATACCGCCATCTAAAAATATTGAAGAATTTTTACTTCATATTACTATTTAGATTAGTCGTATTAGGAATGCTTATGAATTGAAAAGTTCAAGAACTTCAGATTTGGTACGAGGCGCGAAGAAACAAGATCACTTACGAGTACAATTAATATATTTTAGTACACATTATTTAAATATGAAAATTGTTTATTTCAAACTTCATTGTGGATTCACCTTGAGAATGGAATGTAATTTGATGTAGCGGTAGCCTTCGTAACAGCTGCTGCTTCAATTCTGGAGTACAATGTTGCGTTCATTGGGAATTGTATGATGTAGAATCATTACCTAACGTGTAGTTTTTGTAAGTAGGTTCACGTCACATATATTTGAAAGGTGAAGTATTCAAAGTAAAAATTGAAATTTTAATAGCAAAAATACGAGATATATTTTTAAAAAATACCAAAAACGATAATATTTGACTTATCACATACATTTTGTACACTATTGAGCTGTATTTTAATACGATTTCTGAGAGCTCATCTATAAAATCGCCCTCATAAAACTACAGTGAAAATAAATGGCTATATATATATATATATATATATATATATATATATATATATATATATATATATATATATATATATATATATATATATGGTTCGTTTGGTAATTTTTCATTTGCTCTATCGCAGATGAATTTTTCTTTGCAACAAATTTGAAAAATATTGCTATTTTTGGTCAACATAATTTCAATACCAAGCCACGTAAACATAACGTACAATATGATAAATCACAAATTTTATCACAAAATTAATTACAGACGTAATTGAAATTATCAATTAAAATTTCACGAAAATATTCGTTATTGTAGGAATGAACAAAAGCACTACTAGGTATATGATAACTAGCCCTCGTCGGTCAACAAAATATGGAAAGATTCTAAAATCAAGATAGTACGACCCAAGTGAAAAATTGTTCGATTTATTCCCTCGTTTGTTAAGTCCCGGTTGTGAGCTTATGAAATACTGATTTTTTTCATACAGGCTGGAGGCGATGTGTCAGTCGAAGCTGCATCAAATCAGAAACGTTCATTACGTGGAAGAGGTTAGTGTGTTGGAGTGGAAATTGTGAATGGGCTTCACCTTCAACATTTGGAAAATATTGCAGCACATTTATGAGCAATTTGGAACGAATGATTTCAGTTGGTCTCTAATGAGAGTCAAAAGAGAAATTTCCTAAATGAGCAAACATTCATTATTAGTCAGGAACTTCATATATTAGAGCCGGGCAGGGATATTCATAGCAGGAAAGAAAAAAGCATGAATGCACGAGCAAAAATAAATTAACGTAAATCGCTTTTAAAATAAATGGATATTCTCCACATTTAATACTACCATAAATTCTCAATATTTACTCATTATAGGTATTTTTTTATTATCAATTACTTAATTTAAGGTCGGTGAAAAATGCAACGAAAAAGAAGCAATGTGTTCCATTACCTTAATAGTTGAAGATATTTTTAAGAGAGTGAATATGATAGTTCAGAAATAGTCTATGCTTAATTCATTGTTTCAGAAATAAATTTGAATTCTTACGTAAATGCAACACTTTTATTTATTTTTTAAATTTTTTTAACTTAAAGATGAAGAGTCTTGGAAGGCATATGCTTTTCAAATTCACATTAAATTTATTTATCTTATTATAATTGTTCTCAAAATGCATAAGTACTAACTTTTCAGTTAAATCCCAGCAAAAAATTGTATCTTTATTGTGAAACCTTGCTTATTTTTTGGTGGCATAAGGAGTATATTAAAGACGTCCCAAACTCAATGTTTGTTGTACAAAAGGTATAACAAACTCATTGTTCCCTATTCTTGTCATTAAATAAGAATGCGACGAGAATATGAATTATTTCAACCATTGTTTTGACGAATACTGACGAACCGGAAGGAAAAAATATTCTTCTGAAGACAGGGTTCTGACATTTCGTCAACGAACTCTGCAGTATCACCATCATGACCTTTCAACAAACAACCTTTCTTCCTCCTCTTCAAGAAACTACCGTGACAGACCTGAGGGATAAAAAAAGACCTTTTCTACTTAGCGAGCCCGAGGGTCTTCTTGTTTGTTTCTGCTGTAGTTATTATTTCTGCTTTTATTGCCTCTTTTTCACTTTCATTTTTTCTTTGTGCCTCTTCTGCAGAAATATCTGTCCATTTTGATAACTTTAATTTGTAACGATTAATTATTAAGGTAAACCGTAATTTTAAAATTACACTTTAAAACCGCGTTGGGTTTCTTATCTCATTACAATATTGCCTCTTTTCTATGAAGGTAATGCACCTTCAAGATTCTACGATGCGTAAATGTTTGACATTCACGCAATTTAGTCTGCAAATCTACATATTATTTTAGTACACCAATTACAACAATAATATTAGCATTATATCTTAAAGTTTTAACTCATCGAATAGTAATCCCGTGCGTAGTATGGAATTAGATAGTAGATTTAAAGTCAGCATTTGATACAGTACCCAGGAAAGAACTATGGGATGCACTGGAGGAAGCCAAGGTTTCAAGTAAAATGACGAGGGTAATTAAAAGGATTTATAAAAATGTGTATGGTACTGTAAGGCTGGACGGAAAACTTAGTGGGAAATTTAGAATGGGCAAAGGAGTTAAACAGGGAGATTCAATGAGCCCTCTACCTTTTATAATCTTTATGGATCAGGTTATTAAACAAACCAAAAGTCGTACTACTAAAAAATGTAAAATTGGAAATTGGAAAATGAGACCAGTATGGATACAAGCATTGGTGTATGCGGACGATATTTTATTACTCGCCAAAAAACCAAGAGAGCTGCAAGAGATGATAACTGAATGGGGATATGCACTGGAGGACGGGGATATGAAGATAAACATCAATAAGAGCAAGGTAATGTGTATACGCAAAGAGAAGGAAGAAATGAACGTCAAATGGAGAGAGGCAAGCATGGAGCAAGTAACAAGCTATGTGTATCTAGGAACAACAATTTCGGAAAACGGAAAATATGAAGAAGAACTGAATAATAGAGTGAAGAAAGCAAACTCTGTGTATTATCAAATAGATAAGAACTTGTTAAGAATGAATGTATGTACTAAAACAAAACTCCAAATTTATAAGTCTGTATATATACCAACATTTATATATGGAACTGAAAGTATGCCACATAATACGAAAACAGAAAGTAGAGTCACAGCTGTGGAAATGAAATTCCTACGCAGGATAGTAGGGAAAACAAGAAGAGATCGAATCAGGAATAATACAGAGAGGAACTAAAAGTTACCCCGCTACTCAAAGAAATGGAAAATAAGGTTCTGAAGTGGTACGAACATGTTACTAGAATGGCAGAGGATAGAAAACCGAAACAAATTATCGAAGCCAGGCCAGAGGGAAAGAGACCACCTGGAAGGCCAAAAGGAATATGGGACGCCTATATACAGGATATATGCCAAAGGAGCGGGGCTACACTAGGAGAGGTGAAGCGCAAGGCACAAGACAAAAAGGAGTATGTCGAATGGCTAACCCGACGCTGAGAGGTATCAGGGGAAGAAGAAGAAGAATAGTAATCCCGTGCGTTATAATATAAAAATAAGTGAATGGTTAACAAATTATAACAATTATTTTAAATTTATCTACGTCCTTTATAACTGAGGTCACTTCGTACCAATGAGGTATTGCAAATGTACTGGACGAGTGTGAAGCTTTCCTGGACAGCCTCACTATCCTTGGGGCGGTAAAAAGTGAACAGATACATGGCTATGATGAAAGATGAAACAAAGTTAAGCAACTAAATTATTGAGTTTGAATGTAAAAATCTAAACTCTACATCATAGGTTGATTTGCATCATTCAATTTCAATTAATAGACATTTTGAATAGATAACTTATACATTAATTTATGGATATAAATCTTTAATAAATTATTGCGTAAATATCATTATTGTAATAATCAAATACGAACTATAGATTAACATTAATTTACGGCTTACAAAGAGACGTTATGGTTGTAGAACAAAATATGAGAACAGAAAATGCAGAACAAAATAAAATAAGTCGTAAAAGTAGTCATTCATATTGAGTTTACGTAAGAGAATTCACCAGGTAGAATTTCTACGCATTTGAGAAAAGTCGTGTAAATATTTTCACACGAAACCAGAACGCGAAACTATCGTGACTGATAATAAACCATACGGAGATATCCTTATTCGATTTTTCTGAACTTTGTAAAACCTTATGGTGTGATGGAATGTGTCTTGCGATTTTGTTTGTTCGGACAAGAGTTGTAAAGAAATGAAATAGTTCTTCAAAAGGGAAGCATAAAACAGTGATTTTATTGTTTTGCTTATAAAAAAACGCAAGATTTTCGAGCAACAGCAATTACAAAATATGTGGCTCAAACACAAATACACTTTTACGAATTTTGTTTTTCGTTATTAAGATCGATAAATGAATTACAAATATCTAATAATCGTCTCAACTCTACCTATAGCCAGCGTTAAAAATCCTCTAATGTTGGGATTCAGTCTCTCAGACGTAACGCTGCAGAGGCAACGGTGTTGCCGTGAAGCGATCGGATCCTGGGACCGTGCTCTATAATAAAAAAGAAGACACCGGAACCTCTGTTTTTTTAATCATCACAATATTCCGGAGGAATCCACCGTAGAATCATCAAAGCAGTTGCCGTGAACTGGACGTCCTCAGGTGCTAGCACATGTGGTTTTCTAGAATCATACGCGAAAAGCGTTGTGTTTTCAGAATATGCGAGACATAACAAATTGAATCTTGTTAAAATTCATAAACTATATTGCAGAAATCATCTTTAGCAGATTCATACTAAGTCAAATCAAACGAACATCCCGTATCATAACTCCCATATATTACGTTATATTCACATAAAATACTAAAGAATAAAGAATAAGCAGAAGAATAAACAAAATGAATTATCAATCGAATAAACAGGTAGATATATAAATATACTATCAAACAAAATCAAACAAACAAACATACAAACAATAAATAAATTGTGCAAAATACTGTACTAGAAGGTCCACTTATCTCCGATTAGTGATCGAGTCGAGATTTCCCTCTGAGCATTGAGCAGGCATCGGTCTGCAATTCGCGTCGTCGACCCGTCCTCCTCGGAGGTCAGCTCGTTTCGTGCCATGTCCCCAGGGGGAAGTGGCCCCGAGGCGTCGGCGGCGGCGGCGGCGGCGGCGGCGGCGGCGGCGGCGGCGACGGCGACGGCGACGGCGACGGCGACGGCGACGGCGACGGCGACGGCGACGGCGACGGCGACGGCGACGTCGGTGACGTCGGCGACGTCGGCGACGACGACAACAAGACGACAACGACGACGACAAGACGACAACGACGACGACAACAAGACGACAACGACGACGACAACAAGACGACAACGACGACGACAACAAGACGACAACGACGACGACAAGACGACAACGACAACGACGACGACACCGACACCTACCGTTTGCCCGCCGTTCCGCGTTGAACATTATCCACCCACGCCTCGCCCGGGCACCGACTCCCCTCAGGACGCGACGCGGATCTCGCTGTCGCGAGGCAAGTGGTAAATCTCAATGAACTCCCAATCACAGCCGACCGGTTTGTTCTTCGGTCACCCTTTAATGCGGATGAATGGCTATGCCAATTGTTGAGCGAATCCCTCGTCCAAGTACAAGTCGCATCTTTTTTTGGTCGGTGGGGCAGCTCGGCGAGGCGGCCTTCCTTCGCGTGAACCTATTTTCGTTTTCTTAGAACGTGACTCTAACAAAGCAATCTGCAGGGCTACATAATTCTGAGTTCGTGTCTTCAGAAGAGAAAAAAATACATCTTTGAATTCATTTTATTAATAACGGTAGTGATATCAAGAAAACTGACAATTTGGGTGGAGAAACGCGTAATTCAATTGTAGTAAAAATTAAGAATATACATTGTCATAGCAACTCCATATTATTATCACAGGCTTTTGATGCAGGATATTGTCCGAGAATTCGATATTAATGACTTATTTTACGAAAATCAAGTATCTTTGTCAAGAAATACGCTTGTGGTTAATATTGGAAAGCAAAATAATGACATAATATCAGCAAGAATATAGGTATTACGTATATAATATATTATTACGTAAAACTACCCTGTTGTTTTTGCCAATGGTGTCTAGCCGTAGTTTTTGAAGTTAAGCTTTCAGATGTACTCTCTTTCCGCACGGGTAGCCAGATACATGCAGTATCACGGATGCCAACTGACGGAGGCGAACTGTCGGAGGTGACGGAAACGAACTGACAGAAGTGAACTGATGGAAGCGAATTGACGTAAGCGATCTGACAGAAGCGAACTGACAGAATGGCAAGAGCTTACAGACAGGAACGGGCAGGTAATATTAGTTGGGTACAAGCATCTGGGAAGGAGAGGTCGGACAGAATCGGTCGGGCAAGATCAGCCAGGCAGGGACGGCGAGCTGTCGAGGAACTCAACTGAGCAAGCGAATGCCGGCGTTTGACGCTCGTCGGCCGACCCGCGCGCGTCATCCATCTTTCCATCTCGGCGCCGTTTCGCTCCATTGTCCCGTTTCTCTCCTCCCCCCCGAACACCCTCCTATACCTCCCTTCCCCGCCCCCTCCGCTCCCCGCCCTTCCGCACACGCCCTGCCCTCCTCCTTTCCTCTGCACCCGCGCTTGTCATTCTTTCCCGGCGCCCGGCCTTAGATACGTCCAAACAATGGGAAGCTTATGAGTATACGTAGCATAACAGAAACATGAGACTTGAATACGTAAGCTCCTGTCACTGGAGACGAGCCGTTCTCCTCCCCCTCCTGCTTCCCTCCCGCCGCGCTGCATCAGGCGTAACATGTCTTGGGGCTTGCCCGTTCGCGAGTATTGGGAATAAAATCTCTTTTGCTCGGCACGATGTTATTACAAATGTGTATCGTTGTCTCGCACGAGAAAAGAAGATTACATGTTGTTAATTCGCCATCATTAACTCGCTATCATTTGCAGTTACAATGATTCAAGAGCTAAAATTTGAGTACTGCTAATGTTCACTAACTTTAATAATAATAATAATAATAATAATAATAATAATAATAATAATAATAATAATATTAATAATAATAATGATAATGATAATAATAATAATAACAATAATAATAAGCAAAAATGCTCAGCGATGACATCGCGATGAAGTTCGGTCTTGATAAATGTAGTATAATAAATATTCATAAAGGAAATATACAAAACACAAACCAAATTTTCAGTGATATTAAACAGATACCTTCAAACTTACCGCTATTTGGGAAACCCTCAGAACCATCGACTGGACCATAATCGTATCAAGGAGGAACTTCGAATAAAATATCAAAAGCGGCTAACAAAGTTGTTAAACACTTACTTATCAGGGGGTAATCTGATTTCATTTATCAACATCTGGGCTGTGCCGGTCCTAAACTACTCCTTTGGTATTGTTAAGTGGACTGAATCTGACCTGGAGGAGCTGGGAAGATCAACGAGAAGACTGTTACATAAATTCCCCTCTCCTCATCCAAACTCCTCAGCAAAAAGATTATATCTACCTCGAACTATGAGAGGCAGAGGGTTAGTTAATATAAAAACGCTTTGCCTGAGTCAAGAGGAAAAAATGCGACAGGTCTTTTTAACCTCCACCGACATATTAATGAAATTAACTGTTAATGAGGACCGCGGTTTCACTCCGTTGTATGTGCATGAACGAAATTATGAATTAAACATCTTTACCCACCAGTCGAACTTTAATGAATGTAAACAACAAGAAATACATGGAAGATACCAAAAACTCGTGTTTAGAGATGATGTAGACAGACGTTCCTCGGTGGAGTGGCTTTTGGAGAAACAAATATATCCTGAGACCGAGGGTTTTATGATATCAATTCAAGGCAGAGTTATCAAGACAAGATACTATCGAAAGTATTGTTTAAAAGAAGATGTGGTGGATAAATGTAGGAAGTGTGGAGCTGTAGGAGAAACTATAGAATACATCACAGCTGCATGCTCTTCCCTCTCAGACAGTGCTTACTTAGGAAGGCATAATCAAGTTGCGAAAATCGTGCACAGGGCATTTGAAATAGAGCATAAATTATTGGCCGAATCGACGCCGCCATTGTACAAGTTCACCCCTCCTCCAGTGCTGGAAACAAGTTCCATCCTTTTGTACTGGGACAGACCAGTTTTAACTCATCGTACAGTCGATTACAATAGGCCAGATATTCTCCTTATAGATAAAAAGAAGAAAGAAGGAGTAATAATAGATATCGCAGTACCATTATCCCACAAAATCAAACAGAAAGAAATAGAAAAAAAATTCGAATTATGAAAACTTATCCTATGAACTAAAACATGTTTGGAAATTAAATGCTACCAAAACATACCCACTCGTGATATCGGCGGAAGGCCTGGTCAGTAAAAACTTGCTAAAAAACTTAATAGAACTTGAACTACCCAAAAACGTTAGGAACATGGGACAGCGCGCAGTTTTGTTGCAAACAGTCCATATCGTTAGAAAATTTTTATCTTAAGTCCAGATATAAGATGAAGTTCTTTTTCTGTGACCTAACCTGTCACTAAAACAACTCTGGGGAAGGGGAGCATTTTTACCAACAAAAATAGCTAAGAAAAAGTAGAATGATAATAATAATAATAATAATAATAATAATAATAATAATAATAATAATAATAACTAGTATGATTAACATTATTACAGAATAAAATTTGTCCTGCCTTGTATTTCACTTTCTTTCCCTTACAATAATACTGTTTCATCACTTCATCTGCTGTTGTAGTATAAGGTACATTTAATTCACGCAATGAGCAGCAATGCAGCCGTATTTCTTTTAACACATGTATATAACACATATATTGTGTTAACAGAGATTTGTAATACATTCCAATATTTTCTTGGAATATTTATGGACTTATTTATTGACATATATTTTAAGTCCCCTCAATTACAATGTTCTCCCAAATGAGTTTCTTGGAAGACCCTTCTGTGAAGTTTGTGCCAGTGCTTAGAGGACTTTGCTATCAATATATTCAACTACCTGCTATCATTAATGCTGTGAAAATAAGTTAATATATTATATTAGACTGGAAAAACTTATTGTGCTCTGTTCCCTGATACAACGCAAAATTGTACTCTCACTCAAATGAAAAATTGTTTTAGGTAATGTTTTTCACTTTCTTATTCGTTTACAGCGGTATTTTTAATGATTCGAAAAAACTGAAACGAAACCTACGTCTTCAATTAGAAATCTTTCGCATTAATATAGTCAGTATTTCCATAGTACACAAAAAAGTAAAAGTACAAGAAGATATCGTCTTTAAATTATTTCTTTCTATTCTGTAACGTGCTGTCTGAAGGAATTCTTTTGTGCTTTCGTCTTTGTCGGTACTGCACAGAAACAAGCTGTTTCGGAATAATTGGTTGGTGGAAACTCAATAAGAGCGTCTATTGTTACAAGTATTTCCTCTGAAGTACGCTTCATGTTCTCTGATGGAGATTTTTTTTTTAATTGAGCCACATGAATCTTACACAAAAGTAGGTGTTAGCAATGATTGTTTTCTTTGCAAATAACTACAGCTAAACTAAAATATATTTATTTCTTTTGCTTTATATTCATAAGTGACAAATACGAAGCTTGCGAACATTCCAATTCAATGCGGCGTATAGTCAAAGAAGCACTTCGGACATCTGGATCAGGTGAGTTATCTGGCATACATTGTGTGGTCTGATCGGGTGAGATGGCACAGAGGAGCAACTGATATTACTGCAGTACCTCTGACCGCGATGTCCTCCAGTTCCGACGGTGGGAGGATTTTCGTCAAGATAGCTAGATTCAGCCGCGGTAAGGAGAATTCTAGGCACCGGAAGGCTGCTCTGATCGGTATTTTTTCTGGTTATCGCAGGTTTCTCTGATTAACACCAGGTGAATGCTGGAGCAGTACCGGTCCGGTATTTTTCAATACCTTTGCTTAGGTAAGGAGTTACTCTCTCACTTTATATTAATTTTATTACTAGAATCATTCTGAATCCTTAGTGAGAGTTTCGTCTTTCAAAGCTTATCAGATGATTAAAAAAATGAACATATCGATTCGTGGCGGTCTCTTACAGTCAGATCTTAATCTCCTTAAAACCGTATATTTGTATAAGTCGATGTACATATCAGTTGAACAAAAGGAGCAACATAGTGAATGTGTAACTAGTTAAAATAGGACACTTTTTTATTCGCACACACACAAAATCAATACAATCATTTTTTCTCAAATCTTTCACCGACAACACCATTCTACTCAGTAACAAGATAGTGCGGGTCTATGAGAAGCATTTCAGAGTTTTCACGACCCCTTGTTCAGATGTAAGTGTAGAAGAGTCACTCCTGAACCATTTCCCCTCTTGGGTAAATACCGTTGTAACTCCAGGTCGACTAAATCAAAATAATTTTATAATTTACCGACCTCGACTACACTAAGTGAATCTGGGTGATGGCTGCAAAGTGTTTGGGAGAACGCGATGGATCACGCGCCGGCGACGGCTGCAGCGATGAGCAGACCGCCATCCGCCGGCCGCCCCCGATCAAACCCTCGCGCATGACGTCCATGCGACGCCCCAAGGAATAATATCCAATCTCCATCCCGCCGATGCCCCGCTGCCAACGCGCCTCTTCGACTTGCGACCGCCCGAGGGGCAGGATGCGGTGCGCTCGCCCGAGCGGGAGGGGTGGCGGGGGCGGAGGGGGCGTGGTGTGGGAGGATCGGTTGCGAAGATTGGGGCGTCAGTGAGCGCACACACCGTTCGAGTGGGCGGGCGGGCAGAGATAAGGGGGCGGACGGCCGAGTGGCGGTAGGCAGGCATGCAGCCGAGCGAGTGGACGGGTGGCCGAAAAAGCGGGCGGGCGGGCGGGCGGGCGGGCGGGCGGCCGGGCGAGCGGGTGGATGGGGGTGGCCGAGCAAGTGGGTGAGTAAAAGGGTGGGCGTACGTTTAGAGTGGGTTAAATCTGGCAGCCGGACGAGTGAAAGGGTGGACGAGAAGGCGGGCCGAACTATAGGGAGGCGGACGAGTGGGCGAACGAGTGGGCGAACGAGCGGGCGGACGAGCGGGCGGACTAGTGGGCGGACGAGTGGGCGAACGAGTGGGCGGACGAGTGGGCGGACGAGTGGGCGGACGAGTGGGCGGACGAGTGGGCGGACGAGTGGGCGGACGAGTGGGCGGACGAGTGGGCGGACGAGTGGGCGGACGAGTGGGCGGACGAGTGGGCGGACGAGTGGGCGGACGAGTGGGCGGACGACGTGGGCGGACGAGTGGGCGGACGAGTGGGCGGACGAGTGGGCGGACGAGTGGGCGGACGAGTGGGCGGACGAGTGGGCGGACGAGTGGGCGGACGAGTGGGCGGACGAGTGGGCGGACGAGTGGGCGGACGAGTGGGCGGACGAGTGGGCGGACGAATGGGCGGACGAGTGGGCGGACGAGTTGGCGGACGAGTGGGCGGACGAGTGGGCGGTCGAAGGGGTGACGTGTGGGTGGTCGAGCGGACTGGCGGATGCAAAGGCGAGCGAGCGCTGTTCCTAAGACTCGAGGGAACGCTGGTCGATGCAGCTTGCGCACGTGGTGACAGAGTCGTTATGCTCCCAGGCCACATCTTTCCGTGTCTTCATCTCTTCCTCCCCTCTTCTACATATCTGAGTTCCTTCAACCCCAAACCCATCCCCATCCGGGCCCACGCTGAATGGGATACGCCGCATATATCGACAACGGACACGCCCACATGTCGCCGCCATGTCGATCCTGCCTGGTCCGGCCCAGTCCAGTCCAGCCAGTCCTGCCCTGTACTACCTCGCCCCGTCCCGTCTGAACCCGCCACAAACTGTCGTAACCCTCCCCACCCCGCCCACCCCGTCGGTCCACAGGCCTTCCAGCCCGCGCCTGCGCCTCGCGTTGCCCCGCCTCCACGGCTGTCCCACTGCACCACGGTTCAATCATCGTTACCATGCTCCAGAACAGAAATTCGTTCCAATTACAGCCAATTACCCGGGTTATTTCCATGAAGATTATTTTATGTTGCGTTACTCGCGGAACGAACTAATAGGCCGCAACACCAATTAAAAATGACTTACCGAAATGACAATCGCACCAATCACCTATACTCCTATTCGCTAGTATTACGTTTGGATATAAACAATGAGCGTTAAGCTGGAAGCGTGGACGGTAATTAGAATCAACCGCAACCAATGCATGTAACTGGAGCACTTCAGGAAAGTTAGCCAATCACGAACCCGTTCGGCCGGTTACAATTACTTAAACGGACGGTCAGAACGTTTCACGTTGACGTTAAAGCCTAAATTGGGGCGATAGTCATCTATTTTCTAACGCACATCTATCATCTTCTCACCTCAACTCATCGTGCTGAAACAGTTACCCACCACTTGACACGTTGCTCTTTCACATTGATCTAATTTGCTCTGAACGAGACGTCATTTTACAAAGCGGTAAAAATTCACATTTGGAAAGATGCAGATGTATAATCATCTATACTTCTATCGTCTACACGTAGCCTAATAATATACACATCATAAATCAGCTTTATAATAGGGAGTAAATTTCAATACCAAAGTGCAAATATCAACCAAGAAGAAAAAGTGCACAAATCTCATAAGCATAAAACCTTCTGTCGGATTTTGTCATGTATTTATTTCTTATTTGCAATTAAAAAATATAGACCAATATATTTATTTTTATTGCGTAATAAAGAGCACCACTGTGTCTAAATCATGAAAGTATGAAGTAATATTCAGAATAATGTAAAAGATATGTATATCTGGCATGTAAGAAAATAATCTTATTGACAGGCGCTTACTAATCCCGTATATTGCAATTGTTGTATTATGTTTCTCCAATACACCACCGGGAGCGGTAGCTCAGTGCATCAACTGATGTCACTGCAGCGCCTCTGACTGGGAGGTCCTAGGTTCGAGTCCTGACGGCGGCAGGATTTTCGGCACTAGCTATTCAGCTAGGTCGAATTCAGTCGCTGTCTGGAGGAGAATTCTAGCGGCCGGCTGCTCTGATCGGTAGTTTTCCGTGGTTTCTCCGATCAACACCAGGCGAATGCCGGAGCAGTACCCTATCAAACGGGCCACGGACCGCGCGCGATCTATCCTTCCCATTCCTTGTCCTATCCTCTCCCATTACACACACACACTTACACTAACATGCACTACACTATCACATATCCCGGGAGACCGGTCGGGAGCTGAGAGCTTGTCCCGGCTGGGGCGGTGCCCCGCTGGTGGGAGAGTCCTGGTTAGGGGGAAACCCCACTAGCCGACGGTAGGTCGGTGCCGGATCTCGCCATCCAGCGGGGGAAGATCACCGCCATCTCCCGAGAAAAACATGCACTACACTAACGGGACTAATGACCTGAGTAGTTGACGCGCCCGGAAACATGAATCAATCAATCAATCCAATGCACCATTAGTGTTACAGATATTTACAAAATGGCAAGAGCAAGTTAGCAACTGAAGATTCACTTTTCGACGAACTTGATTATGACTAGGAAGAGTTTCTTCAAGATGAAGTATGCTTTAGGAGGAAATATTTATATAATAGTAGCTGACTCGGCGAACTCTGTTCCGCCTTAACAGCCGGTCCCATCTTTTTCTCGCGTCGCACTCACTGTGAGAAACTGTACTATCCTTGTTGCACTCGTGATAATAAAGCAATTACAGATTTGTGTTTTTCTCTCAAACAAGGAAGAATTTAAAAAAACGCTCTGATATTAAATAGATAATTAAAAAATCTATTTCGTAGCAGAGCGTTTTTTTTTGGAATTGATTTTTGTTTAAGAGAGAAATACAAAGCTGTAATCATAGGGACCGGCTGTTAAAGGCAATAAATAAGGATATTTTGGAATTTATTAAGTTAAATTGTTTATTAGAAAATACAAATAAAAAAATTAAGTAGATTAAGCATTCATTATTGTTCCTGTATTTTGGTGCATAGGTTGCACTCTTCAGTTAAGTAACTTGTGATACACGACATTTTTTGTTTTATTATCAGGCGCAAAAACAAACAACGCAGATGATCTTCCGACCCGTGAACATGCCACATATAATTGACCATGGGAAAAACATGGATATTCTAGATTCAAACCACAAACTTTCAAGGATTGGCCTTGTGACTTGTTGATGGTCATGGCGAATGTAAGACGGATAGGAAATTGAAGCCTTTTAAATTGAAACGTCATATCGCTATCATTATCGCCTTCTGTTATCAGTGCGGCGTTACAACAATGGGTAACAACAAACAACAATGACCGCTAACATGCGAAATCACGCGAAAACGTGCGTTCTCACACAGGAACGCTGTCGAACGGGATAAACAGTATCCTATGTCCGTCTCCTGGCTCAAAGCTCCTTGCTCACCATTTTTTAGCCAAATCGGTACAGCCGTTCTTGAGTTATAAATAGTGTAACTAACATGACTTTCTTTTATATATATATATAGAATATAGATATATAGATATATAGATTTAAAATAGTTCGAAACTGCCTTAATATAATATTACAATAATGTTTATTCTTTAAGATAAAATCTATAAATACATATATTTTCTTTAATCATAAATTCTTGGCTCTAATGAAAAGTCTGTTTATCTCAATTTCAGCAAAATTATGGTTCAATCTTTTTCGCGTGCAGATTTGTGCAATTGTAGTAACTTAATTTTATCAAATAGATGAATAATGCCATCCAAATAGTCATTTTAAATAATATTAATTAAATTTCAGCTAGTCATAACGTAAAAAAACAGGATAATTGCATTCAAACGTTTACTGAACATTTTATTTACTTTTATTTACAGCGAGTCGGAAAGGTTTGGTGCACTGCTTATTGACAAAAATTACGCTGTTCCAGAAAAGGCATTGCCTTGTTTCCGGATTGTCAAACATTTCATATTTCTTTTCATTCAAAATGGAATCCCCACTCCCATCGCATCTTTTTCATATCGATCCTTTGTTTTCCTTCAGAGTGATTTTTCCTTGGATAGGGTTGCGCTCAAATATTCGACGATTCTTCGTGCTTTGATAGCAGAACAAGAATTCCACTTTCTCCTGCAACGCAGATATTTCGAGAATGTCTGTGAGAACCACGCTTATGGTGTCCATAGTGGAAAGGAATGCTCCGAAAGAAAATGTTTGTCTTATGAAATTCGAAACGAGACTGTTTTGTTTGTTCTTCGAATATATTTCTCAAAATAAAATCCTACATAAAAGGTATATTCACAGTTGTTAAAAAATCATAATTTTTTAAAACAAAATAAAACCACCGACATTAATGAGGCCAAACCCAAACGAAAAGTAAGCAATGTAGAATTTCAGAACCATTCAAAATGTGAAGAGTGATGACGCTATAAAGTTAAACAAGTTGTATGAATCATGTACAGACGTAGATCTCATTCAAAAACTGATTTAATAAAATAGTGAAATAAGATTTCCTGTAAATTTATATTTACATTACAGAAATCTTTTATTCGTGAATTTGTACTCATAGAGAAAGCAGGTGCAAACAAGAATTTTTGAAACTGCTGAGAATGTTCATGAGTAACTATTATAATTTCATTAAATACCTCATTAAACATTTGATATCTTTGACTTATAATTATGATTAATAATTATGTCTAATAATTATATTTTAAATATTAGTCGTTAACGTGAAATAATATTTAAAAATATTGAATTTTAATGCCAGTGTTCATTGGTGCTTTAAAACGGAAACAAGCACATTATACCTGTTACATTTTGTCTGTTTTCTTCTCCCAACAAGCTGGCATTACTAAAAAGTTGTTAAACAGTGCCGGGCATTTAAAAAAACCTACACAGTTCGTTTTGAGAAAAACTTCTCTCCCATTACGTCCAGGTTCCTTCTGCGAAATGAACATTTCGACCATGCAAAGTGGGAGCTGGAAACATGAAGCGACCATCGGCGAAAACTCGCACCGATACGAGCGTCCGAGCCGGAGACACGCGCTGGCACGTACGCCGCGTATTGCCCGCCTGATAAAGCCACGCCCTCCTCCGCGCCGCCATTGCCGCCACAGATCCCGAGGACACTGTCGGCTTCAGAAATCCACACGTACTCCTAATCCAGTGCCCTGTTTTACGCCTTGTCTTTACGTGTAGCCGTTAGTGTTATTGCGGCGATGCACTTACTTCCCGGCGTAGCGCCCACTGATAAAGGCGGCCGAAATGACGCTATTTCTCGGGACGCGGGGGCCCCACATTGCGAGTCTATGCTCAGCCGCCTCCGCCACACACCTCCGGCCACGCCTCCTCCGTCCTCGCTTCTGTCCCCGCCCACCAGGCCAAACCCGCTCGCGGCCCTCTGCGGCTAACCTCCGGTTCATTTTTTTCCCGTCCACCTCCACTGCAAGCCAGAAGAGGGAGGCGTGGCACCTCTTTCCGTGCGCTATCCCTCCCTCCACCACCTCCAACTGCCTTCACCGCCGCCGCGCCTCCCCCCTCTTCTTGTTGCCCCAATGAACACGCCGGGTCGCTGTAAATTAGCGCGATGCCCCACGGCGGCGGCGGCGGACAAAGAGGCAACGGCGGCGCGGAGGAGGCGGCGAAGCAGCGACGAAGCGGGGGCCGCGTATTCGGAAGGTCATCTGGCGATTGTGGCGAGACAAAGGCGGGCGGGCGACCGCACGCGGACAATACTGGCGTTTACCGCTCGCCGATCCCCCGTCCGCCCCCGCCTCGCCCTCGACAGTTCGCTCATCCGCCCCGCCTCCATCTCTTCCGCCTCCGCCGCCCCCGAGCCCCTTCCTCGCACCCCGCACCCGCTCGCGACTAAATGAGTAGAATGTTCGTGCCTTGTATTGCTTCCTGCGGTGCCCCCGTGCATACTATCCCTCTCCCACACACGCGACTCTCACTCGTGTACACACACGCGTGCGCGTCGCTGTGCCGCCGGAATGCGGCCGCGTTTCCCGGCGTGAGTGCGTCCCCCTCCCTCACACGCGCACGGGTGCTTCCGACCGCTCCCTCACCCTCCCTCCTCTTAAGAACCCAGAATCAGCTCGCCCCTTTCCGGCCAGCTAAACGTTCGTTCTACTTTTCGTGACCGAATATAAAACGCAGAATGTACCCGTGGTTACGAACGTGCGCCTGGAGACGGTTCAAAATACAATTACCATAAGAGGATCAGACTGTCGGAAGCTGCTACAAACTAGAACAACCTCTCTGAGAATTTACATATTCGCCACAATTTCTAAACAACTTTTCCTTTACATCTGAAACTACAAACGCGGTCAAAGTATTAGATTTAAAATTCCACGTAGTATTTTATTATTTAATTGAATATTCCATTGCAGTTAGATGTAATATTTTCTTGTGATGCAAATTTTTATTTCTAATTGCATCACATAATTTTCTCTGAGAGGAACTGCATGAATGACGGAGGAACCATTCTGTAAAGCGAAGAATATTACATTTGCAAAAATAAGGTAAAGATTTTACCTTGATTAGAAATAAAGGACATATTTGGTCGCATGATAAAGAAATAAATAAATTCTGTAAAAAATAATATAAAGTGTGCCAAAAATAATGCAAATATTAATAAAAGAAAATGATAAGAACACTAACTATTAATAAAAATATAAATGTTTCATTTTATATTTTTTTAACTATAAAAAAATCACCACAAAATTTTCACGACCTGTAATTTGAACATCTTTGTAGTAGAAGCAACATGGAACACCTGAAAGTCCTGAACTCAAATTTATTATCCTTCATTGAAGCTTTTAAGCGATTTCCTTCTTAGACAAGGTTATAAAAAATAGTATTTGCAAATGAGTTGTGTAGCCGGACGATATCGGTGGTCGATAGGTTGGAACACACTACATCAATAATATTCACTCCTCGAATTAATTTGTCAATAAATTGCTTGTTCGTGGGATTTAAATCCGACTGTTTGCTGGGGTCGGGTCCGAGTGCTCGTCATCAACGGATTAGAACTGATCCCACGCATCGGCATATTTCGAATTCCATAAAAAAAATTCACGCTTCAAAAGCGAATGTATCAAGCCCAGCAATTACTAACTGATACCAGGAAGTGGGTAAGCATTCACCATCGTTTTCGAATTGCAGACGAACCAGACGCAAAATGGGGACGGTAAATTATACTATAGGCTATTATACTTCCGATACAGAATGTTGGCTTTTTATCTGCGATTCTGGAAATCAGAGGACGGCGAGTTTGATTAGCATGGAAAGCCAAAGCGGGAAAGTTTTATGTTGTCCTTTTTTCTAAAGTTATTTGAGAGATATGCGCCCGAAAATGAAATATATCCCTAATACTTTTTTTGCATTGTTACACATTTTCTCATTAAATTTTATCGAGAAACTTATCGTTCGTCACTAAAATCCAATTTATTTAGGGTATCCTCTGTAGAGAGGAGTGCGCTTTTACAGAAACATGAAGAGCAGTAGAGTTTCATTATAGAAGGGTACTATTACGTACACAGAAATTACAGAAACAGAGTATAATCTCATACACAGAGGTCAAATATTGCATAATAGATCAAACATTAATTCACATATCCTTATCTAATGGCTAGAATTGTGGAGAACTTATAGTGATTAAAAAGTCATTGAATGTGCTTTATGCAAAATTAGACACGAGTATTAAAATAAATTCATAGGGCTGTTCAAAGAATTATTTTAAAGTATTTTCTATTTACAATTTTAAAATTTAATTTTCTAATTTAAAATCGAATAGAATTCAAAACTTCAATCCCCAGCAATTTTTAAAATCACATGTAAGCATTCAATTTATTTTCGCTTGTAGTAAATCGATCATCGTGTTTTACAAACATCCAACACACTTTTATCCAAAAATTTCCACTCACATAATATATTTTAAAAAATTACAATGATTATTAGTAAGAGAGTATAGATATCTTTATCTCCCTACATTTGGCACCATCAAAAGAAAAAAATGGGTGCAACTTTGAAGAACTTCACGTTTGTTGATAACGTCGTCAAATGAGTTTTGCAAATTCCAAATTATGGAAAAGAACAATATTGAAGAGAGCGATTTTGGGACAAGCGCTATCTACAGCAAAACTAAAATTTTCAGTTGAAGATTGAAATGGATACTTCCTCTACCGTGCTTCAAGGTTTGCTTAATCAATAGTGACTTGATGGCACGAAAGGCTCGATTTGGATGAATTAGCTTAATTTTGCCTGTAGTGAAACAACGGGACTCATGTAAACACAACGCATTAGTGTCCTTTTTTGTTCCACGTCCAACACGTTTGGTCCTGTTTATAAAACTTTTGGTTTTTATGAATATTTGTTCAAACAAAACTTCATATTTTATTTTAGAAATAATTATTAACTGAATAATTTGCAACAAAATATGATCTTAGTAAAACGTGCCGTAAAAGTGTTAATAGAAGCATGGATGAAGTAATCTAGAGACGCTAACATCTGAAGATGTTGTCTTCAGGAGCAGTAATTAGTTACAATACGGTATTAAGAATCGATAAAAAATGTTTGCTTCTCGACAAAACATGTCATCGAGAGCGGATTAGTGAGATGCTGAATCCGCTTTACCTAAACAGATTTGAACGCGAAGGTCGCACGTCATCCTCTGTTCTAAGACATCGCTGTCATCTCCAACACGAGCGTTCCTCCGGTGACTGCTCGCTTGGCTGGCAACTCGTCATCGGAACGCATGTGTACCTATAGGGCGCGTCCCCCGCCCTTTCCAGCATGTCGCGACCCCGCGCGGCGCCTGCCCCTCCGCATCGCTCGAATCTCTCGCTATCCAGCATGCTCTCCTTGTCTCGATCCGTCTACCTCTTCATCCCTCTCCATTCATCCCTCTTCGTCCATCCCTCTCCGTCCATCCCCCTCCGTCCATCCCCCCTCCGTCCATCCCCCTCCGTCCATCCCCCTCCGTCCATCCCCCTCCGTCCATCCCCCTCCGTTCATCCCCCTCCGTCCATCCCCCTCCGTCCATCCCCCTCCGTCCATCCCTCTCCGTCCATCCCTCTCCGTACATCCCTCTCCGTACATCCCTCTCCGTACATCCCTCTCCGTCCATCCCTCTCCGTCCATCCCTCTCCGTCCATCCCTCTCCGTCCATTCCTCTCCGTCCATCCCTCTCCGTCCATCCCTCTCCGTCCATCCCTCTCCGTCCATCCCTCTCCGTCCATCCCTCTCCGTCCATCCCTCTCCGTCCATCCCTCTCCGTCCATCCCTCTCCGTCCATCCCTCTCCGTCCATCCTTCCTCGTCCTTCTGTCCCTGTCCTTCGTCCTCTTCTTCCCTCCGCATCAGTTCCTTCCCATCAATCCATCCTTGCCTTTTTCTCCCCGCACTCTCCTCCCCACCTTTCCCTCCCCAGCCTTCCTTCCCACCGTCCTTCCCCGCCCTTCGTTTCCCGCCTCCGGCCTACGCCGCGTGCGCGCACCCACCCGCATCCACACAGGCACGCGCGCCCCGTTGTGCGGGGTAATCCGGACGGGAAGGGTCCTCCGGGGAGGGGTGGCGCGGGGCTAGACGCCGCTCCAGCGTGGTGGATCGGAGCGCAAAGCCGCTCTGTGCCGTAATTATCCTGATCGAGGTGAGCTCGCGCTCGGCTGACGGGCAGGGGAGGCACCGCGCGCGAGGGACGCTGCCAAGGTGTGGGAGGAGTGACTGCAGGAGAGACTGTGGTGATGATAGCGCATTTGGTTGTGGAGGGTTAGTGGTGGTGTTCGAACTGGTGATGTTTCTGGAGGTGATGGCAGTGATTATAGAGTAAATAGTACTGGTGCGGTGGTATTTATGATTGGGGTGATTAAATATTTAGTGCTTCCGGGCGTGTCATTAGTTTCGTAAGTGTAGTGTATTTTTTTATTACTGGAGGTGGTGGTGGTGGTCTTTTCCCGCTGAATGGTGAGATCCGGCGCCGAACTAAACATCGGCTTGAAGATTTTCCCAATCCAGTCACCTCCCGCCACCGGAGCACCGCTCGAGCCGGCACGAGGACTCGCCTGGTATCTCGACGTATGCAGTAGTGTAGTGCATGTAAGTGCAAGTGTGTGTTAGTAAGGGAGTGATGATAAGACAAGGAAATGGAGGGAAAGATCGCGAGCACCATGGTCCGTCTTTAAGGACACTGGTCCGTTCATTCGCCTGGTATTAATCGGAGAAACCACGGAAAACGACCTATCAGAGCAGCCGGTCTTTAAGATTCTCCTCCAGAAAATGACTGGATTCGACCTAGCTATCTAGGTAATACAATTAAGACATTTCGCAGCAACCGAACATATGATAAACGTGAGTAAAATGTTGGATGAAGAAAATAGAATTTTGTCTAGACCTGAAAGTAAATTCGTTAAAGGCATTAGAACTGTATATTGTAACGAAAGTTCAGTAATTGTAAGGTAAGCGAGTACATATATTTGAAGTGAGTTGTGAGGGACCAGAAAATTTCAAAATGTCAGTCAAAATGTGAGTCAAGAATCCATCATTTAATAACTAAATACAATCCTGAAGTTGCACCACTTTAAGAAGTATTTAAATTACTGCTTCATCCAAAGAAACGGAAGGCAAGTAGGGCAAGAAACGCGTCTGTTGGAGCAACCAACTACACACTGTTTCGTAAAAATATAATATTACTTTAAGTTACTGAGATCAGACTTTAATTTTTTCTGAAGTTGTCAAGAATACTCTAGTGCGTTTATTAATTGTTTTTAAAAATTTTTAGCTCATCGGGTTTACAAATATTTTCAATTTTCAAAATGTAAATTTAAAAAATTGAAAATTCTGGAAATCAAATACTTTGGAAAATCTCAAAAATTGAACGTTTTTAAGTTTCTAATAGAATTTGAACAAAATTTATACACGGAGTGTATTCAAATATGTGATATTTTTAAGTTAGTGATGCGCGTCATTTTTAGCAAATTTCATTACGCCATATTTCCCAAAATAATAAAGTTAGAAAAAAGTAAAAAATACAGGTATTGCCTTATTTGATTCATATACCAAATAGAAAAAATAGAAAATAATTAAAAATATGAAGGTCAATTTTTGGTCTTTTTTGACGTGGAATGGCTCAATACAGCTGTCAGTGTCAGTAGTGTTGGTGAAGAGCATCCTACACTAGCAGGCCTTGGTCGAAGTATCTGGGCATAACGGAGGTACGACATGAGGAGAAGAAGGAGAGTAAAACACGGAAAAGAGTGAGAGTTGCTAGTAAAATAGAGTGATTTAACACAGTTGCGTACGGAGAATGGAAGAATCCCAGGAATTAAATTTTCAGAAAAAATACAATATAGTTTAGAATTGCAAAGACCAATAATAAATTATTACATTGTAAGTGTCGAAATGTTTGATGCATTAATCATGGCTATTGGTTAGCAAACAAGCAAAAACAAGAACAAAATTTATATGAGGTTTGTAAAAGAATAACGACAAAATATGTCGTATCCTTAAATTTGGGAAAGGTTCGTAATGGTAAATTATGGGAGTTTTTCATTTTTAATGGTGACAAAGGGAACGTATTGTAACAACTACCTTGCGTTTACAATGTGAAATTTACGCAGCAACTTCAGCTTATCGCCGTCAAAACTGCAGAAGCAGGTACTAGTAACGAGAATTAGAAGGCGCTACTAGAAGAGTCTGATGTAAAGAATTATTCGTTCTAGTAAATTCGACCAATCAAGAATTCTTCGATGAACGCAAGAAAATATGCAAGTAGAAAGGGAACTTTGTCCATTTTTGCCTGAAACGTTCGTAAGAAGAGAGAACATTTAACGAAACCCTATCAGAAAAGCTTATAAGAAGATAATAGATTTAAACATATTAAATCACTTTGTGTTAAAAACTGAATTATAAAACTTTTGGATTTGCGGAAATATGAAGAATGAAATATGTAATGTGAATAAGCGGCACGTAATGCATTAGAAAGAAAATCATACGATTTCCAAAAGAGAAATTTAGTGTATTTCTTGCGTACTCTTTGAACATTATGCAATCCAAACACTAATAGGAAATGTTTTTCCTACAGATCTTATTTTTACTTTTGGTTATGATCTACTAATTCTATTTCAATGGAATTCGAATTCGGAGCTGATGCCAATTAGTAAACTAATCTGAATGTGGAACGAGAAACAATAACTTTGCTATTGAAATACGAAAGTTACAACGGAGCCTAATTCTGAGCGAGGTTTTGGAAGCAGTTCATCAGAAGGAGCCTCCGCCAAGAACCGAAAGGTATACATCCCAGGAACGCTGCACCACGACCTTCACCTGAAGACTAGCGACTCTGACGCCCAAATGCAGATCAAACGCAACAGGGTGACGTGAGTTAAACGTTCACAAACTAACTGTTTTTGGTATTAGCCAGGCAATTTGCAAAATACGAAATAAATGTTTCCGAAAAGGGACATAAGCAATTTCGAAAGTACGTTAGGTGACGTATATTCAAGTCACTGATACTAGTGTACATTTCACGCTCATACAGCAAAATAACATCATACAGCAAATACCTGTAAAATCTATTTTTGTGAGTTACGTAAATTTAATTAAACTGACAATCGATTGATCAGAGAGTGTTTAAGGTGTGTAATGTTCGAATACTTAGATTATTGAACGTTGTCATTGTAAAATTATTTTCTTTTTTTAATTACGAAATTCATCAAATTGAGTCATTTTGTAGTTAGCTTGGTGTTGACAACACGCAAGGAACTTAAACTGTTCACAGGAATTAGTTTTGTTTACAGAGATAAGATTGGGTTCAGATGGTGTTTCAAAACTTCATAGGATCTTGCTTTTTTGTGAAATTGTAATGATTTATTTGTGTGTGTAAAGGATATTTGCTTGTGTGTAAATTTTTTGCAGCTCATATTTTCTGTATATTTATAGTGAATTTTATAACACTGTCATTCGTGAGTAATCATTTTCAACGTTTTTGAGATTCAATCAAAGCGCAGCTTATTATTTGCCTGAAAACAGTGTAAATTTAAAAGAGAATATAAGCGCTCTGTTACTATTTAACAAGTACTCGACTTTTCCTTGTATCCATGTCAAATAACATACCAACAACACTCTATTGCAGTGTAAACATATTTACGACAGCAATCCTTTATTTTTTATTTAAGGTCGCATAAACAGTCAGATCATTAGCGACCAGTATTCGAGTTAACGTTATGGTACCTATGAAGATAACGAAATGGTGAAGATAAGGGGTGAAAGGACGAACACAAATACAACCATGCCCGAGGCGGGACTCGAACCCATGACCCTTCGGTCCGAGATCACTACGACACTACTGCCTTAGCGATCTCGGCCACCGGGTCGGCGACAGCAACCTTTCTCGCGACATTTATCAGACAAGTCACGTGTCTAGTAAGAACTATTGTTTACTCGAGTCATCCATCTCGTACCTCCCAATAAACCAGGTGTGTTGGTGAAAGTGTGGAAAGTCAACTATTAAAGTAATGAAGTGTAAAAAGGTGACAAATATTTATAGAAGAATGGCGAAAGGAAACAGATTTCACTGAAAGCTACAGTGAAAGGAGAATGCAGGGAAAACACTAGAGGAAGGAGCTATTGGGAGGGGATTAAGTTCAAACACCAAGTGTAGTTAATAGAGAAGTGCGATATGAGAGTTTGACGTAGATACTAGAGTACCCAAGAGTCACAATTTTCAACTGCTAAGTTCGAAAATCGTAATTTGTAATGTTTTTTAAATGGTATAAAATTCAAGATGCGAGGTCTTTGCCAAATATCCTCACTAGTGGCACATCTTTTGTTGACGTTTTGTTGACGGTTGTTAACACAAACATTACGTTTTCTGTTTTGTGAAGAGCTAATGCCAAATTATCCACCTTCACATGACAACGATTTGTTATTAGGTCCGCACATCCAATTTCCTTATAATTGAAGCAATCATAAATATTGTTAGAAGATTTAACATAAACAGTTATTTCATGAATTGATTTGTTTGTTATCATATACCGTACGTACAAACTCAAGCTACAGTAGACTGCACATACCATTATTCTACGAAAAATATGAGCAAATATTTTATCACAAACTGTTATTCGGCTCAACGTTTGAATTGTGAAGTACTTCTCAGAAACAACAAAATTGTAACATACAATGACGAGGAAATTGGTTATTTTATGATGGGTTGGTAAGATTACCATAGCCCTTTTTGACGGGCTTGTTTCTTGTTTTCTATGACGAAAGTAACCTGGATTCAGCAATTTTGCAAATACAACTCTAATTTCTCGTCTACGGAAACTTTCCTCTTCAAAAAATAAGGTTGTAAATCTGAATGTTTTTAGGCAGATGAGGTCAGATAGGGCTCATAATTAAAACAGAGCTTAAAGCCAAAATATGTTAATTGTTATTTAAATGTGACATTCCTCGTAAGTGTTTATGAGTGATACGTTCTGAGTGAAAAAATTGACCGAGGTTTTGCAGAATGAGGTACAGAAAAAATATGTAAACGCATGTAATGTAAAATTAATGTAAGATTTGTACTTAGAGATAGCTCTTCATCTGAATCGCAGCACACGAGTCTCAATTGGATTGTACCGACAAATACAGTAAATATCTTCCTCTTAAAGTTGTAAAAAATCATAAAAATATATTGCGGGCTTAAACATATCGTTGATATTGATTTTATTATAAAAAGTTTACATATCATTGAATTTGATTTTATTATAAAAAGGAATGTCGATTTCATCAAAAAAGTAAATATTTTCATAAAAACTTTAAAAAATAATTTCAAATATTCTTGGCTAAAAAGTAACTTTATATATCATTGAAATTGAGTTAAATAGTTTTGAAAAAACAGGAATAGATTTCATTATTTTGTAGTTCTCATGGAAACTCTGTCCAATAGTACACAATGCTTAAGTCAAAAAACAACATATTTCATGGATATCAACTGATTACAAGAAAAAACAGTCACAATGTATTACAGAGCGACAGAATCCTGGCAGTCCAATTACGAGTCACAGAGTGCCCCGCTCTTCATCAAAGCTACCAGAACTCAGCGTCATATTACTTGTCAGGGACTTTTGTTGGCATTTTTTCTCTTCAATATTTAACGACCCTCTCACTCGGGCCACGCAGTAACTCGTCAGCTTTTATCGACTGGCAGCGGTGCTTGGCCTTCGCCGCCCTTTTGTAGATTATATGAAACGACGAACCTTTCAAATCTGCGCAGAGGAAACGTAGGGTGAGCGAAGACCGCAAAACATTCTGAGTGGTATCGAACCCTCCAGAACATAATGGAGTAGAAAAAAAAATCTCTCTACTACGAAAGGTTCCCCAGGAGAGAGCCTGCCTTCTCTTCGACAGAAAAGATCTCTCACATCATTAACGAGGTCACTGGCCTCCAGGCGGACGACTAATAGGGCGCGTGAGCGGTAAGAGGGCGGTGACGAGGTGACAGCGACAACGCACAAAGCGGAATAGCGGCTTCGTTGTAGTGCGGTACCAGCGGAAACTTACAACAACAAAGGCAACGCAATGTTCGATTTTCTACGATTCGTTTGTAAATGAAAATTAGGTGCTGTACTGTTAAAACGGAACATTACGAAAATAGGCTGTAACTATAATTATGAAGAACATGCACGACGAGTATTCCATTATAATTCTACACAAGCTAGAGCTCGTTACTTTGATTTCGTTTTACCGAGAATCCGAACCCAAACATTTCAATGTGATATCCAAACGCGAACAAAGGGTACGTTCTGGCGATTTTTGCAGAATTTTCTCATTCATTAGTACTTCTCTACTTCTGTTGTATTTCATGCTCATATATTCACTTCCTGGTAAACATTTCGTATTTTGCGTCTCATTTTCTGTTGCCATAATGCTCCATTACGTCGTCATTATTATTATTATTATTATTATTATTATTATTATTATTATTATTATTATTATTATTATTATTATTATTACTTTTCTTTCCTACATTTAATTATAAAAATAGTCGCATGCGGCAAACCATTCATTTCACATTTCAATCGCGATTTAATACAAATTTAGCTCCTTGTATTTGCATTGAGTTCACTGCTTCAGCAATATACCATCTACTTCTTCTGAACAACACACAATGTATTCTCTATGAATAAGTGAAGGTACCAGTGTATGCACTTTCATCTCTTTGTTCATTCCGTTCAAGTTAGAATTACTAATACTAGTTATTTGAGTGTCCAATTGGGACAAAAGATTTGAAGATTTTTTAAATTAGTCTCACATAAGTAAAATTGTCGGATATTGTGGAGTTTTTTTCTAAAAAACTGCATTAGACTAGCCTGCACGCAACACCACTCGTTTACCGACCTCTGTGCTCTCAGCATTTTTTAAAACTTTTTGCATGAGACAAACGTGGCAAATATTAGTTTTACCCCTTTGCACCCCTTTCTTTCAACTTTCAATATCAATTGTATTTATGTAGCCCTGAAAGATATGATTGTCTAGCCTAGAGCCTAGGCCATTGATATTTCAACATCCTGTTCTCGAAACATGTTTTGTCTACCCGGGGATCTGTTTGATACCGACTCCCCACGAGATTCCGGCTCCTGCATATTGTTGGCTGCAGTCATCGCCTCGTTACCGGTTTTTCCAAGCTGTCCTACGTGAACTTACTTCGTAAGAAGAGAAAGTATCATAATTGTACGCCGAAAAACGGAGAATTTTCGACACAAAAGCTCTTTTAACCGGGTCTCGGTAACGAAAGAGTATAAATCTTGTTTCCATGTATAATAAATAAACTCTACCACGTTGTTCAGTGAAAATTCATACATTGTGGATTTTCGATACCAAAATATCGATTGACAACAAAACGTCAGCCCATCTGCCTATTAGCAATAGTGCACAGTAAAATCTTCGTTACGAAGGTTACATTTTAAATTACTTATTTACAAGTTTCCTCATTTCTTGGAAGGTCCCTTTAAAAAACATATCTGCAGCGTCACCAATCAAATTTATATCACCCTCCGAGACAGCGTCAATAATCAAATGCCTTAAATTTAAAAAGGCCCCAGGAATTGACGGAATCAACAATGTTTGCGTCAAGATGTTAAATAAACAAAGTATTGCGGCATTAACGGCTATTTTTAATGCTTCCCTACGTCTTAACTATTTCCCAACAGCATGGAAAAAGGCAATTACAATTCCATTTTGCAAACCTAACAAAGATTCTAGATTAGCTGAAAACTATATGCCAATCTGTCTCTTATCTACACTATCAAAAATATATAAAAAATTGATATTAACTCGATTTAACCTTTTTCTAACCTCAACGAACGCCATACCGTTCAGTTTGGTTTCAAAGCGAATCACGCCACTACCCATCAACTTCTTCGATTAACCGAAGCAATCGCTCAAAGATTTCACGATAAGAAGCACACAGTAACAGTATTTCTAGACTTACGCCAGGCTTATGATAGGGTCTGGCACTCAGGACTCGTATACAAAATGTTTCGACTGGGAATCCCCGAATACCTAATAAAAATCATTCAAAGTTTCATATCTAACAGAACATTTACCGTTAAAATCAACAACTCTACTTCACAATTTTACCCAATAACTGCAGAGTACCACAAGGATCAGTACTCTCTCCAACATTATTCAATATTTATACCCATGACATACCAATTCCCGCTGATTCCAATATTGCATTATACTCGGATGACACAGCCCTATTTTCTACAAATTCCGATATCTTACTAGCGAAAGATTGCATACAAAATCATCTCGATGAGTACATAAACTGGACACAGAATTGGAGAGTTAAAATTAACCCAGATAAAAGTGTGGGGAAAATCTTCACCCTTTGTAGACCACGAAATCCAACTGAGCTGTCAATTCTAGGAACGAAAATACCATGGGCCTCCTCACCAGTAAAATACCTTGGCATTTTATTTGATAAAAGGTTAACATGGAAACCGCACCTCAATGCGGTTGCAAACAAAGCAAAAGCAAAAATTTCAAAATTATTTCCAATATTAAACCAGCGCTCTACATTGAAAAGCGAATGCCGACTGCTAATATTCAAATCGATAATCCTTCCTACTATAACCTACGGATGCCCAATCTGGGGAGGTGCAGCTCCTAGCAATATTAATAAAATCAAAGTAATTCAAAATAAATTTCTAAGAAATACTCTAAATGCCCCCTGGTTCGTTACAAATGAACAAATTCATCGAGAATTAAAAATTACAAAATTAGAAGAAACCATAGCTAAATTAGCTAACAATTTTTACAACAATCTGCATACCTCACCAAGTACCATCATTTTTAACATGGGAAAAAATGCGGTCCACCCACGCATAAAGTTCAGATTTCCCAAAGACAAATTCAAACCCCCGTAAACCACTATACCCTCAGCTCCTTAACATAATCATATTCCTTTCTCTTCTTAATTAACAATAACATTAAATCAATAATTATGTCAGAGTTTAAACCTCAGTTACCTTATGGATGGCCAATCCAAAACTCTCATATAATAATCTTATGTATTTTTAAAACCCTTGAAAGACTGTATTGTGGAACAAGAAGAAATAAATAAAAAAAACAACAAAAAAACATATCAAGTAAGGTAGTCGTTTATTTAATTAATTTCAAAAGGACCTTCCAAGAATTAAAAAAATCATTAAAATAAAATCTACATTTCGTTTTGTCGAATCTCAATTTTTTATAAACCGGTAACGAATATGCCTAGTTTTCAAATGTTAGTATCCTGGCCTTTTTCCATCATTTGGTTATATATAGTAAAGGGATGAGGAAGCTCAAGAAAATGCAGAGATTTACAAGTCTCATATATATTTTAATTTTTTTTAATGAAATAAATGAAATTAATGAATTCCAGTAACAATGCTACAGTGTAGTAACAATGATGTTAAAGGAATTCCAGTAACAATGATTTTTATGTTACTCTGCGACTGGTTCGGGAGGTACACCTTGCGCGCCAGCCGCTCGTTTTCTCTCTGTAGTGTCTGCTCTGCTCTGCTCTGCTCTGCTCTGCTCTGTAGTACTGCCCATGTTACCTTAACCTGTAGCATATCGATTCTATTCATGATCTTTGTGGTTTTTGTTAATGTTTTCAATGATATCGACATAGGGAAATTGGATTCAGGTCCACTAAAAAGACCCTGTGCCTACATGGTCTCCTGGCACCTCCATCGTGCGGCCGATAGGCTGAAGCAAGTTCAGCGCTAAGGTGTCTGACACACGACAATAGCGTTAACGCGGGTCGAGTAACGTATGTCCTAGACTGCGTCTTATGCGGAACGGCAGATGAGCACTCTTCCTGTCAACTATATATATATATATATATATATATATATATATATATATATATATATATATATATATATATATATATATAGTTGACAGCAGTCCGTAAGTTGTCAAAAGAACCGCCAGAAACCATATCCGCGTACGCGCCTCTCATTTGCGTTCCTGCGTCGTTACTTAGCGGTCAGAATTGGGAAGGAAGTAGGAAGTAGTTTCTTCGGAACGAATTTCACAACATAGTATCCGGGAATTGAACCTGGAACGTCTAGGTGAAAGGCGTGCTATTTCACTCTGAGCCCCGAGTCACCTACTGTTTTCCTGTTGAGGTTTCACAAAAACTCCAAATATCCGTTTCGAATTCGAGAGGTTGTAATATCTACTGGGTTGATTGGGGAAAGTCAATTTTAGTGAAAATTCTGCCTACAATTTACCCGCTATCGTTGTTCGTAGACGGACGCACAGACGTTTAACCGCAAACCAATTAGTCCGTACGCACAAAGTACCCACAAAACATCAATTGTGTCTTCGCCTACGACGAGATACGACTGCACAATTTGTTAGAGGAAATAATTTACTAAATACAGAAACACCAATTATGCACTTTTTTTTATTATAAGTGTTCCACAACATGATTATTTGCCGAAAATTTGCATTTTTCCCTGCAGCATTAAACATCTTCCCCTAGAAGTCCTTGCTATCGTTTAACCAGAATACAAGTTGACCAGCTTCCACCAGTGGTTACCTTTCACTCTCAGTTCGTTGAATAATCTTCATTTGAGATAGAAGAACATGCACATAGTTCACATAATGGTTCTGCTTCTGAAGGTAAGTTCATATTTGAATTCACGTTTCTGGTGTGAATACATCATGTATTACGGGGCACGTGTCGGTAACATCGTTCCAACCTCACTGTCACAGAGGTATTTTGATCTGCTTGTAGGAGAATCACACAGGGTCGAGTTCTCGGAAGGGATAGAGGCGTGGACATGAATGATCAAAGAAAATTACCTCGTAACACTGCAAGAGAATAAGTTGGCAGGAAAAGAAATACACATGCATAAAACTGATGAAACCAATATTAATAATGATATATAATGCATTATTTAACATTTGTACTGTATAATTATAAAATACTAAATAAATCTCGTATAAATACTGTTTATCTTCTAGGTCAGCGATCGCCATCTCGATCAGGTTTTTCCTTTAGTTTCCCTTGATCCACTGATCAAAAGCTGAGCTTCCACCTTTTTGTGCATCTGATTATGAAATTCACAATTCGCCCTGTTTTTTGAGCTCTCTTCTTGGTATTTGTGGTCGGAGTAGAGCTGAGGGTGTGTGTTACATTTTGTTACGAATACTATGAAATCAAATATGTTATTAGTTTAACGATGAATTTCTTTTTATTTTACTCGGGGTCTAGAATTTCTAGTTTTCACATGCTGCTAACCATGCTTTGTTGTCATGTAACTATAAGTAGTAAAAAGTTAGGGTAGGGATTCTGGAACTCAAGAAACAGTGCGAAAAATATACTTCTGCCGCTGACGTCAAATACACTTTTCACTAGTTTTTGATGAAATAAATAAAAACTAAATACATCCAGATGACGGAATGCTCTTTTGTTTAAAATAATGAAAATCTAATTTGAGCATTTATTTTCTTATTTTTATAACGTTAAGAGTATCTGTCATCACAATTCTACGATAAAGATGTATTCAGTGTGAAAAAAGTGGATTTTCAGGTACTGTGTGAATTAATCAGAATCTGAACGAACTAGTGCTTGATGTTGGACGTGGTTTCATTGTAATACCTTGATCATTTTTGTCTTAGAAGACCACTTACCAATTTCTCAGAAACATCGAAAAAATATCATCACATTATGGTGGCAAGAATAGTTTTATTTTGAAGACACAAGATCGAGCATTGCTTTCTTTTTGTTACAATTCCTGAGTTTTGTTTCGTAGGTAAAAAAATCACCTCATTACTCAAAAGGAGCAATATGTGACTAGGTCTATGTGAGTCTTCAGAACTTCAAATGCAAATCTAATAAAAAAATCAATGTTTGTTTTGTTGTATTTAATACGTTTTTTTGTATTTAATACGTTGACTTTCCTGTCATACGACTGCGATAAAATTTTGTCAACTTATTGCTAGCACTTGCACAGAGAATATAGGAAGTACGCATAAGACGCGCGTTGATGATGATTTTATGGGTTTATGCTGACTCAAGCGCATTTGAACAGAAGATCTATACAATTTGCCGCACCCTCGAGTATTAAGCGCGTCTTCGCTTTATATTCTGTCCCAGCTAGTGTGAAATATCGGCCGGAATTATTACTCGAACGTTATCTTGGACAAGTGCAGCAAATTTCTCCAAAACAATGTCATAGCGAATGCATGCCCAAACATGAGGGAGAACGTCCCCCTGACGGGAGAACAATATGATTTTTAACAACCATGTCCAGACCAGGACATAGAACAAACCCATACTCGCGACAAAGTACTTCACCTATTAAATTTTTTGCAGAGCGTAGCGTAAAATGTGATTAAAAATTACGAGACCAGAAACGTGTTAAGTGTAATACCTTGTAATATCGAAGCATTGCCGAGTCCACTAGTTTCTTAATAAGAAAATACCCGCCGAACGTGCCACGCTAAGCTAGCAAATAATAATTCTCTCGCTTGACTGCAATGCTGCGAGGATGAAACTCGCGGAATGAAGACCGCTTCGCAGGCACGTGCCAGCGCTGGCGCCGTCGTCGCCTCCGTTCGCGTTCGACAGACTCCTTTTGTCGCCCGCGGCCGCGCGCGGCAATCCTGTTATAATGAACGGCCCCAGGCAGCCAATTACGTGACCACTTGGTGACCGCAAGCGGCTTACTGCAGCCGAGGCAGACCGCGACCGGAGCATCTCCAAGGAAGTCAGCGCCGTCACGATACAAAGTTATGGACGCTAAAGGAGGGGACGAAGTCGCCACTGGAACAGGGATTACCTTCGGACGCAAGCCCTCGGGTGGCTCACAAACAACGTGATAGTTTTTATGCTAGACGGCTCCGGGTTCGATTCCCAGCCGGGAAAAACTGTACCTTTCTAATACAATGTCTCGGTTTCTGTAGCAGTGTGACCAAAGGAAGGCTCAGACAGGCCAAGTACGTTAGGTACGGTGATGGGAATACGACATACTCGCCGCATGTCTCCCATACCCCCAGGCGTGGATAATAAATCAACACAAGGCGTAGGCCTGGAAACACAGCTAGCTGGCAAAAGTCGATTAGTCTTACTCTAAATGCCAAATACATATGCATTCGGAAGTGTCCTACATGTGTTTCTCTAGTCGTGAAATTTCGTCTTAAAAACAAAAATTGCGTAGAAGTTTCATTTCTAGTGAGAGTCAGGTACTTCAAAACTCAGTGCTTATTCAAAAAGTTTGCAAGAAACACATTTTAATTTTAATTTTTACTGTCATTTCGCCAAAAATCGGTAAAAAACTGTAGCGTATGAGGGAGAAGTATAATCTGCGCTAGTTTCTGTGAGCTTCAGAAATCCTATCTCACACATTAACTATACTTTGTTAAATGAATAAAATATCAATAATCCGGCAAATTTTAAAAACTATAAATTTTCTTGTATTTTCTCACGAGTTGAGCCTCCCCGCGCGACCTTCTCGGACTTTGATGGAATTTTATATACCCAGACTCACATGTCTCAAAGGAACTTATGTGAAGTTGTAGCTTAATAGGTGAAATGGTTTTTAAAGTACTGTGCCTGATTGTTTGACTTTGTGCAGAGTCGTAGTACAGTACGACTATACGATTTTCGCAATTTTGCGGAACAGTTTTTACTGCTCTGTTATTACTAAACAAATTAAACTGGGCTCACTTGTACAAGGTTTCTTGTTCTATTCAATGAAACTACGAGTAATACACATTGCCCCATTGTTAATACCCAGTTACGTATTGATAAAGTCGTCGAAAATATTAGTATACAAACAATTCAAGATTTTAACAATATCTTTTCGAGTATTTTATGTAAGAAAAATAAACTTGGCTCATAACAATTACATTGTTTCTTATTGCATAATTTCAAACTCCTAACTTTCTTCATAACTTCAGAAATTAAGTTAAAATTTAATGACTTTGGCAAAATAGTGGTGCTAAAACAGTACGCACTTTCTCGTCCGTATTTTCTCGCAAAATTACGCGAAAAGTATTCAAATTGTTGAAAAAATTGTACATAACCTTATTCCAAAATCTATCTTTAAGGAACAGATTTCAATAATGGAAAAAAACTCTATTTAATATTGTAATTGTGGGAAGACTCCGAAAAAGTTTTAAACTTTTGCAATTGTTGAAAAACCAGAGTTTTCAACGAACATGAGACTTTCGTCGTTCTCTTAAACGTCCTTCACACTATCCAACAACAAAAATTAATAAAACCATGGAACGATTTTTTTATTTTGGAAAATGTCTAAGGGTGTCATATAAATTACACCCCAAAATTAAAATATCAGTTTCAAAATCAAGGAGCCGTGACACCAGCCACATCGATTGGGGAATATCTATTTTGGAGAAAATCGGCTGAACGGTTTGGCCGCCAGTGTTGTTCACAGACGGATAGACGTTTAGCGGTCATTCAGTTTCTGGGTATCAAAGATTCTGGCTCATACACGTGATAGGATTTTTTCTTAATTTAGCAATTGGATTTATCCATGTTTGCGTAACCAGGGCCCTGTAATAAGAGCTTTTCTACCGAAAATTCACCGCTTTTTCGCGCAGCATTATTTAACTCTCTACTCCATAGCGAGAAAGTAAAATCTCCAAAATATGGTATATTCAGCCTTCTGTTAAAGAAAAGTAATTTCTATAAATGTTTTTACATTTATCTCATAAGAAGGAGGAGACACTGGATCTTCAAAAATAATTTATTATTTATCGGTGGCAAACAATACCCAAATGTGGTAAAATTCGAACGGAAAAAATGGTGTTCAATAAAAATTTCGGAGTTTACTGATCTATAGCTTTTTTAATATTCAAATAAACAAATAAAATACAAATTCTATGTCAACATAACATTGTTTTTAATTGCAAAATTTCAACGTCCGAGCACTTACCATTACTTTAAATATTGTGTAAATTTGATGATTTTTTTAAATAGCTCCAAAATAGTGTATTTTCAATTTACTCTTACAGAAAAGAACTTTTTTGTATTCCAGCATTATACATGACCTTCTTCGTTACAAGAAATTGTTCATAAAAGGGCATCTTACGGCACAGATTATGACGTATTTCCTGTTTGTGACACGAATAACTGCCTATCGCAGGGGTGAGCAATCGTGAGGAGGTAACGATAAACGGAACAACAGACCATCGTTTCATCGCGGACATGTCAAATACCCGAGACGTTCTCTCATTTTTTGCAATCTTCCAGACTTTTTCTTGTTTTTTTAGTTTTCTAGTTGCATTAAATATTAGAAAAATAGTAAATCAAAATAGTAAAGGAGAAAGTGAATTAGTCAGCAAAGTCTTACCTGTGTTCATTATCGAATAATGAGTCAGCAACGTCATGTGTCCTGTGCCATTACAGAAGTAAACCAGCAGTAAACCAGAAAAATAAAGATGTTAGTGATTGCACCGATACGAGATGATCATTACATACCTGAAAGAAAAGAGATTTGCTTAATATAAATATACACAAAACAATAAAGCTAATTAAACAAATAATCATTCACGTTCATTATTAAATTAATGAATCAGAACTTATACAACCTGACAAAAAAAGAATTATGAGTAAAGGTAAATGTAACGTGACTTAGGACAAATTAAGACACAATAAGAATTCGATCCCCCCATTGCGAAAAGTGCCAAACATAAGGATGACATTAAACGATTAAATTCGAGAGAAAAGTTTAAATCCAAAGTGAAATAGTTTCTGCTGTATAACTTTTTCTATACAATTAGAGACTATACTGAGCATCAAAAGGAAAGTAACATTAATTTTAAGTGATATTTAATGTATTATTTATCATTATATTATTTACTATATTATTTTATAATTCTAAACAATATGCAACACGTATTGTATCGCAGCTTCTAGGTCAATGACCCCCATCTCGACCAGGTTTTTCGTCCAGTTTCCCTGATCCATTGAGAAAATGCTGAGATGGCCCCTTCTTTTGTTTTTGGACATAAATGTAACTTCATTATCTGCGCACGACGTCTAGAATTCAGTGGGAAATATAGTTATTAAAATTATCGTTTCCATGTTGTCGCGGCAGGAAATATTATTCCTTGACGAAGGACATCATGGTTAAGAGCCCAACATTTATTGCTTATTTATCCTTGAAAATAGATTTTATTACATCGGAGTGTTTTTTTTTTAATTCAAAATTCAAGTAGTATATGACTTAGTGTAGGGATCTCAAAATTTTGAAAACGTGCACAGAATTCACTTCTCCCCATGGCACGCCATACACAGTTTTAACTGTTTTTTGACGTAAAATAAAAATAAATAAGGTGATATGCAAACCAACACTGTCTCAAAAACAAATTCAAACAAATATATGGTGATTTTTTAGATAATTATAAAAATATTACCAAATAAACTTAAGAAAAATATATAAAACTTCAGCAGTATGGTAATCCATACAACTTTGCGTACCAAGTTCTAAAATGAAATTCATCATGGCATCCAAACAGTACATGAACCTTCCCACTATTTCCTGCAACTCTACCGTCAGCGCAGGGTCCACGTCCCCACGCATCCTTAAAAGTGAGAGATGGCGTCGCATTTCCGGGGCGAGCGTCTTCATCTGGCGGGGAGGTGAGTCATGGCGGGGGCGGGGCGGAGAAGGCTAGAGAAGAGGCGCGGGTAGGGGCCGGGCGGCGTGGCGGGACGAGTACGGGGCGTGGCGGTGAGTTGTGGCAGCGCCCGGGGCGACGGTGGCCGCGTGTCGTCGCAGTGCTTAGACTGCGGTCACTCCATCTTCCGACCCGGGCGCCGCCGCCCCCGCCGCCGCCTCCAGCCGCGACGTCCCAGCGCGACGACTGCAAGTCACCCTACTCTCACGGGATCAACAAGAGACTCAATCCTCGGAAGGCTACAGAGAGCATTCCCAGACGGTGTCTATACTCTTTACGTATTCCCAGGAAGGATAATATTAAAAACGACTTTTTCTGTATTGCGCCGTTGTGCAATTTGTGCAAATATTAACAATTTATTTAACATTCGGTCCATAATACTTCTCAATACAATGAGTTGTTTTTATTACTATTTTTAATTTATATTCTATTTTTTTCTTTTCTTACATATTGAATAAACAACACCAATTTCATATTGTATATTGTGCACAATATTATTGCTATTATTATTATTATTATTATTATTATTATTATTATTATTATTATTATCCATTCTATGGATTCTCAAACCAACGAATAAAAGTATAAACGTACAAAATTAAGCATTAAATTAGAAAATACTTATTTTATATTAAGTGCCTGAAATGGTTGTTTCTTTTTTGCACTTAAGAAGAAGACGGAAAATATTTTATTAGCAAATTTTAATGAAAAATCAAAGGATGTAGCACTCTCTAAATTATGATCAATGTATTCAATGCCAAAAGCTACGTTAATAGGAGCAACGACATGATGAACTTTAAAAATACATTGATTTGGTGCAATATTTTAAAAAAATCAGCATGGTTTCGGCCGAAAATATCTTTTTTTTTTCAAGAGCAGACTTACTCGTACCTATCTACTCGTACTTTTTGTAAATACAGTAGTTCGTATGTTTATAAATATTTGTTTCAATGTTCTTGGCTGTCTGTGCAAATATTGGGAATTTCTCGTGCATGTAAACGTGAGGAGTTAACATACATGAGTGTTGATAGTATTGAAGGCAAAGGCGCAATATTAATTTTTAAAGTGCATGACAGTCAAAGACATTCAGAAAGAGTTTTCACAGTATCGAATTTAGAAAACATGAATGTGACACGAAAGTGTATAGTACTGCGACCTGCTAATGCATCAGACAAAAGATTCTTCCAAAAATACGTTAAAGGAAAATGTGTAAATCAGAATGTAGGAATTAATAAAATGGGAGAAATGACTTCATTGATAGAAAAGTAATTCTGAATAGAATCCATTAAGGATTTCATAAGTCATTATTTTCTAAGAACGTCTGCTACGATTTTGGCAGAAGCTGGATGTTACATAACAACCATGAAACGTCACTGCGGGTGGAAGTCCACAACTATAACCGAATGTTACGTTGGAGATTGTTTGGAGAATAAAATTGTTGTATTCAAGAAAATATCTGAAATTGTAGCGTCCACATCTAAAGGAGCTGAAAATGTTCCACACAATCAATGTAATTTGACCGCGAATGAATCGAAAAACATAGAAATTAGTGCACCTACTAGCATTGTAGTTAATTGGTGAGATGTGAATGTTGGAACTAATTGTTCTAACTGTACCACAAATTTTCGTTATCACACTGAGAAAGAGTGTTATTAATTTTTTAATATTTGTTCTTATTAATTCTAGGTTTTGTCTCGGTAGCATTTGTTTTGTCGAGAATTTGTGATTTATTTTTTTAGTTCCCTTGTACCGTAATTGAAAGTATTTTTAGTACTATGGCGTCACCGTGAAAAAAATCTATTACAAACGATACGTTTACGTATATCGTAAGAAGATTCTAACTCCGCGCAGGCGTAGAAGCACGTAGAAACCCACATTTTTATACGATGGTAGAAACACATTATTTGTGTGAAAATATATGAATTTATAAGTATTCTTGAGAACTCTTGATAGCTGAAATCAATGAAATTAAAAAGTTTTGATTTCATAACTATCGTCCAAAATAAATTACATCTTTTGCGTATATTTGCACTATATGTTTTTACTTTTGTTTGGATCTAAAGTTCCATGTTTCTTTTCCAAGTATATTAATACAATTGATCTTTTACTCTTTGCATAAACCACCATGAGGATGAAGCGCTATTTTAAATACGCCGAAGCGTACCTTCCGAAGTAAACCACGCATTTACATTTTAAATGCAGTCGCTTCTCGACGCAAGGCTGCCATTTTATAAGCGACGTGTTTAGGAGACGTTGACACTGCTTTCAGTTTTGTTACACGCGGTACGTGACAACACGTGATATATGGCTGGAGGCCCACCGATTCGAGGAGGTTCTCGGCGTAGGAGGAGTTGGGGGCAGGTGGAGAGGGGAAGTTGGCTGCACAAAGAGCTTGGCGTTTCGCGCCTGCCTCTCCAGAAGCGTTGGATTTAGAGCGAGGCTTTTCCGCTGGATTTATTTATTACGAGTACACTGTACGTCATGCATTTTCGGCGAGATGACGCAGAGCCGTAGATGGAATATCAACATGGCCGCCGTAGGTCTTCCTGGTAAGGCATATAAGCTATGATGATAGTAATGAGCATCAGAAAGGAACTGAATGTGAGGTAAAAGAACCGGAAGAATCACGAGTAAATCCGTCTCACCCCTCTTCGTCCACCAAGAATTGCACTTGAATTGGACTGGGAGCGAAAGCGATGGATGGCGAACAGTCTGGCTGCTACTCCACCGTCCTGATCCGTAGGAGAGAGCGTGTCAAGGGAGGACCATGGAGATCTTAGTAAGGATTTCCAAAATAGCTCGGTCGCAGCCAATGCCTGCATGATTATTTTAGTGGTGGACTACTCTGAGCCTTCCGTTGCGTTTTCCAATAATGATTTATTTTCTCACCAATGTTATAACTGATTTCCAAGACTGTGCTTTGCATTACTCTTACAGTTTTTATCCCTTTGTTCCTTTTACACGTTGTTATCTCACCCGTTTTTTTAACCTTCGAACATTCCTACAACATGAATGCCGTAAAATTCGTTTTTAAACAGCCACAAATTTAAGATGACTTTAAATTTTCTCAGTTGAAATTTGGATTAAATATTACAATACCCGACCTGATTTAGTGCTTTGGCTTAAAACCGAATGATCGCGAGATAAATGCAGACCAAACTCTCAGAAAGATATTAAATTATCCAACGATGAAGTTTTTGCTAGAAAACTCAAATATATCTTCTTTTTCTACCTTGTATTCGATAACGTTTCAGGCCAAGAATTATAGAAGTAAAACATGAATATGTAAAACAAAACTGGAATCTTTGCCCACAAGATTGGAATGAGAACCATTGGCATTTATGCAAACCGGTATTGCTCATCTCTCATCATTATAGACCTAGTCGCAACCGGAACACAACTTTTTGAGTATTAATGACAATAGTCTCAGTAAGAAGACACGAAAATCGCATTCTCACCGTGTCATGGACTGTGTCACGCCCTGCTGGTTTAGACAGTTTAGGTATCCAATCGATTCTAATAAATTGTCAATTCTGCCATGCAATTGTCTCTTATTATTAGTGCCCGGATTTAAATTACCCAAAAACCTAGGAATATGAAAGCACTTATGACCTAAAACTTACTATGTAAATATGACTTTAAAAATAAATATGACTTTATGTAGGGTTATTTCAAAACGTCTTGTTCATTTTTTATACAACAAAAATACTACAACATTCACTTCAGATCAGATCATGAGTTTTGTCCTACTTACTTTTTTTAATCTTTGAAACTAAGTAGTACTTACTATATTAAATTTTTTGCATGACAATAGAATATATATAAACAATAACATCTTCCTTATCTACTTGTTTAAAATATTCTTACGTTCTTTCGGTTTTCAGTTTCTGAGGAGTTGCACAGGATCCGAAGGTACACTTTCAGGTTTTCTACCTTGAAAGACTTACGATTGTCACTGAGAACAGCTTTGTACCTGAAAATGCTTACCCAACTAACTTGAATACCAGTGATTCCAGTCGGATGTGATGGCCCTTAATATCACAGAAAAATTTTCCTTGTTTGCCAAGGTTCCAGGCAATGTATCTGTAAAGACCTCTTGCAGAGCAATACCATCTCACACAAGTCCTTACGAAAGATAGCGCAGTTCGCGATGGACCTGCCTGCTCAAATTACAGCCTTTGTCTGCAGTTATTTCTAACACTTCTTTTCACACAGCTCATGTGTTTAGCGATATTACAGAGTTGTTTCACATTTCATCATTTTCTTGCACTAACTTTAAATTCACATAGTTCACAAAATAATTTTTCCCCGTCAGTGCCGAAGAACTAGTCTCCAATACCACGATAAAATACTTGAGCTACATGCTGTGGTTGAAATTCCTTAAGGTTCAGAAAAAAATCTTTCTTGTCATTAAAATTCAGGCCCTATTTCTCATCGGTGTAGAGTGAACCATTAAATTTCCTCTATTGAAAGAATCGATTAATTTCGAGTCTTAACTTTTGCTTAGCTTCAATTTATATTCCAGGTTTAATTCATAGCAATGAGTCTCATTTATGTTCGATATGCTAAACAAACAGACGCGATGGAAAGATCCTCGAGGGAGATTTTTTAATGAAATCACGATCGAAATACATTATTGAGTGAAAGACATTTCTTCACATCCCCCAGTTGAATTTTTCAGGAAACGCACATCACTGTGTCATTAACATTTGATCCTAAATCCAAACAAGTGAAAAGAGAAGCTTTTAGAGCACCAATATCCTACAAATATTTTCAATGTCATCTATCTACGACTAGAGGCTGTGATTTTACCAGGATTCACAAACGTCGGGCTAGTAATTTTTGTCAATCCTCTCCCCATTCACAACATTCATTCTGCTTTTATATATCAAGAAAAAACTCTGGTATGCATATAGAATGTAGCGAAATGTGTGTGAATGGTAGAAATGGAACATCCTGTTGAACAGTGTATAAACGTTTGTATCACAACTTTATACACACAGTGTATAAAGACACTCTTCAACCGCTAACGATTTACATTTCTCGCCCTTCTTCAAACCGAGGATTGTGCACGACGATTTATCTCATCCTGAAAGACATGCTGGAGTATCCCGGCTATTCTTTCGCCGAAGCCGTCTTTAATCCTATGTTTTTTATACCTCAGGAGAAAAAGTCCTCAAATGCATATCGGTCGTACCGAAAGGCGCGTAGGGGTGCCTTGCCGAGGCAACCGCCGTCAGCCACATGCCCTCTGGCTCCGCGGGCGCGTTCTATTGAAAGCGGGAGAACCCAGCTCCACCCGCACCCTCTCGCCCACAACACACTGGGCCTCCCACCCCACATCCTCTCGTCCCACGCTGGCCCCGCTTCATTTCTCACTCACCCAGTCACGTCCCTCGTTCACCCGAATCACCACTCCCTCTCACTCTTCCAAATCTCGTTCGCACCATCCCCTTCCCGTTCGGCCTCTCTCACCTTACCCCGTCTAATCCCACTTTGCCTCGTCCAGTCACGCCATGCATCGTTCAGTCCCATCCACCCCGCCTCGCTCCGGGCCGGCCCGTCGCGCCTCGCCCCATCCTGTCTCGCCCCATCCAGTCCCACCTCCCCCTATCCAGTCCCAGTATTCTCTCCCGTCCCGTCCCACTTCGTCCCGTCCCACCTTGTCCCGTCATACCTCGTCCCGTCCCACCTCGTCCCGTCCCGCCTCGTCCCGTCCCACCTCGTCCCGTCCCACCTCGTCCCGTTACGTCCCGCTTCGTCCCGTCCCGCCTCGCCTCTTTCGTCCAGCCGCGTCCCATCCCGTCCCGCCTCGCCCCGTCCCGCCTCCCCCGTCCCGTCTAGCTGCGACCTATCCCGTCCCGCCTCGCCCCGCACCAGTTCCCTTGACCACACCTCGCCTCTGCCCAGCCACCTTGCCTTGCCCTGCTCCGCCTCGCACGACCTCGCCCCACCTCATCCCGCCTGGTCATGCCCCATCCCGCTTCGTCCCTCGCTCGCCCGGTCCCGGCCCGTCCCCTCCCCTTGACGCAGGCGCACCACCGCGGGCCCGGTGCTCACCCAGGCATATTTGTTGGTGCTGTTTGGCAAACAAGGAACGAATTAGCGGGCGTGACAAAGTGCAGGGCTGCGGAGGTGAGCGGCTGCGGCCCGTGTAATTGCTGAAATACGTTTCGCGGCCTCCGTTCGCCAAACGCCACGCTCCCACGCCGCGCGAACTTCGCCGCTGGCCTGTTGGACGGCTGTAATAAAAAAAATGTTACGCAGCATGGAATCCCGTCAAAGAGCGCGAGAAAGAACGAATTTTTTAGGTTCTCGCGGAATTTGTTTTCTAGAGATATTGGGCGGAACGATACAAAACTTGTGCCGGAAATTGAAATTGCTTCAAAAGTTTTCCCGCCTGAGGAGAATGAGCCAACTGTTCTCAAATTAATGCGTGAAACATTTGCTGTTAGTTGTTTCGAAAGATGCGTGAGGAATTTGTTGGAGAAGTTTCGTCGTAACACCGCAGTTCGGTTTCGCGGGTTGAGAAGGAAACGAACAGTTGACGGATATTATTCTAAGAACCTTTTTTGAAAGGAGGGGTGTCTCTATTAATCTTATATAATTTACGAATGTGCACGAATCAACTTAAAACAGGATTGAAGTTTTTATATGGATATTAAAAATATATGGTATATGACTGATAAAAGTAAGAGATATATCCCTCGGAGACTTGGAACTTGAAGATTAATTTCTTGTTTATTTCTAAGAAAAAATACTTCTGACGAAACAATACTACAGATATTAGTTTTGGCTAATAGTTCAGCAGGAAGACTTCTTACTTCATTTCGCCCGACTGCAAAGAATTTCTATAAAATTGAACACGAAATTCAGCCATTCCTTCTTAATTTTTAAACCCTTCAAAGCAGTGATGAACCTTCTTAGAGAGAGAAATTACGATAACCTTTTCTTCTCGGGTTTGACAAAATGTTGACAATTTGTAAAATTGCTAAATAGAAATATAATTGAATGATGTTAATTTTGGATAATTAGTGTGTATCGAATAATAAGTATCAATAAAATGAAAGACGTTGAATCAATACGGAATTGACTAAATAGTTATTGACTTTAAAGTTAGCTTCCTCGGAGACATTTTTCCTGAAAAATATTCTTCCGTGTATCATTCCAGGTAAGAAATGTTACGGTTATCGTGAAAATCACTGTTTTAGTGAGCTTACTTGCTACAGACTGAGAAAAAAGAAACCAAATAGCGGACTATGCGTATACATTACGGAGAGGAATATTGTAGGTAATAATTTGCAATATAATACGAATATATTAACAAAAATGTTTTGTTAAGGTTGGACCTATTATTTTCAATAAGTTGAATAACAGAGAGATAAGCAAAAAATCACATCAAGTGATAGGAGAGCGTGCAAATAAACAGAAGAATAACAACATTTTGAAGTAATTGCTTATAACATAATTATAAGTTATAATAATAATATAAATGGATTACACGACGAATACATATTATATACAAAAATTAAATGATTAAATTCTTTAATATAGTCAAATCGAATATAATCTGAATTACGGAGTTAACAATTATTAAAAGTAAGGAGTCTTTAAAACCACATGACTTCTCAGAGAGACAATTTAAAAACCAAGAATTTTAAAACCAAGAATTTTAAAACCAAGCTAAAACATGGGAAGATTGGGATGATAATACCGTAAATGTAAGAAATATAATAAATCAACATTGTCAGCTTCTTAAGCTTGTAAATATTCAGAGAAAATGCTAGAACGTTTGATTTCAAATGAATGAAGAAATTGCTAGGCAAAATTGAGATGTGCAAATATGATTCAAAATAGTATTAGCTAATTTAGGAATGAAAAAGAAAGAAACAATGGATGGTTAAATTAATAGAGCATTAGAAGTATATGATCCAATTTTAATTAGAATCTTTGGTGGACGACTTCGTAAAAACTGCCTTCCCTGTTTCTTGCAATAGAGGTTTCTGAAATGACAAAAAAATTAACACTGACAGCACATTGGAATCTGATTTCCAACATTAAAAACGACAAGAAAATATTATGTGACCTGTCCTGGGCTTTATTTACGTTTTCTCAACGTATGCGTTGCCGCCCGTGCATATTTTACTGCATCTGCTGACTTTTGCTGCCTATTTTCCTGCTCACGCAAGGAATACTTATTATCGAGGAAATTTAACACAGCTTCGAGCAGCATATATGAGTATCGAGGTACGCACGAACGTCTCTCACTCGTATGACACGATCCGCGATACAGCTGGTTCATCAGTTGTTTTGTAACAATGCGTGCTAACCGCGCCTTATATAGAAATCAGCTTTGTTTCTCGGAAAGAATGACAATTGGAAAACAGGATGGAGTGCTAGCATCGGCTAGGGTAGGGCTCCGCCGCGCTCTCAGAGCCACTTTGCCAAGGAGTTTCGAAGCGTTTATTCTTTGAACCTTGCTTTGTTTTTTAAGATATACGAAATAATTTGTTAAATATGACGGGGAATCCACTTTTAGCATCTTAAATAAAAGACAAAGGCTGTGATACAAATGCCTATCCTTTAGTGTTAGTATTTTGTTCACTTTATAAACTCTGGAGATATGATCGTATTTTTTTATATTATAAATGAGACATAGTACAAGAGTTTGTCAATAAGTATCTTCACTTTAATTCAACGTACATTCAACTTAATTGTTTGTAGGTTGACTACAACTTTGTGCACTTACCGGTTTAAGATGACATTTTTATCTTCGTTCATGGGGATTTTCAGCGGTTTCACCTAAGGTCCTTTTAAGTTGTTGCGACGTAAACATGGCTGCAATATTCCTCGTTTACACAAAAAAGAATAGGCGTTCGTAATGCTTCTTGTGATCTGAATGTATACCGAAAACTAAAACCCTTAGACTTTCAGCACAATGAGGGAGTACATTGAAGACGTGGTGTCTACGTTGAAAAAAAGATCTCATTGAAAAATGTGTACTGTTGTTTTAAATAATTGTAAACATTGTGTGAAGATACTTATTGACTTACTATCGTATTTAAGATATGATATAATCGTAGGACAGCAATTAAATTAATCTAAAGAATATGATCTTAGTAATACTAAGTAAGCCAATACTATACTCCTATTTTTGTCTGTATATATGTTACAATTATGTAAAGAAAAGGCCTTAAAACAGACAATATTTTTCAGTTAGGATAAATTTATAACATAGTTACTTCCAATCCCACAAATAATTAAAGAGAAAAATTACAAAATTAATTACGCTTATAATAGAAACAGAAATGGATGCTCACATCTTCTACAATACTTTTATATTTCCCCAATCGCAAAACCTGATGTGGAAAGTATATGTTTTGTTAAAAAATTATATATTATCTGGTAAATTGATATTAATTATATCAATTACGGTATTGTATATTAATCTAATAAATCAAGATACAAAAGAAACATTACTTTCATATAAAATGAATGAGAGCAAAGGGGTAAAAACGCGAATGGGTTTAACAAATAATTTGGATATTTATGCACGTAGTGAAAAGATTCATAAAAAAATATACTAACAAATAATTGTTGTTCTTAGGAAGTCAAATTGAACCAGGCACATTTTTTCGCAGTTAGTAAATTAAGTAGATTCAATAAAGAGACAAAAGAAGTAAATATTAATGGTAAAAAAATATTGAAATACTTGAAAGAAAAAATAAATTATTCTATTATAATTTCAAAAGGAAATTTAAAATTAACAGGATCTACTGATGCTGTTGGGATAAAACAAGAGATGCAAAATCATATTCGGCCTCTATAATTGAATTAGGTTCATCCATAATAAACTGGAAGAGTAAAAAAGATTAAGTAAAGTTATCAAATGAAGTAAGCGAACAAGTAGCTATGTCAGAATGTAAAAATAATTAATATACACGACAAATATTTTAGAATGAAAAATATTCAAAACGATAATATTAATCTATCACGGTTAGCAAGAATACTATTGAATTAACAAAAATTATAATATGAAAGTTGAATAAAATACGTGAAAAAAAGAAATGCTATTATATTAAGGAAGAAATAATGAAGAAAACGTCATAACAGAACATAAAACCACCGAAAAAAATATTGCTGATATTCTAACAAAGTTTAAGTGGATCGTCCGCTTGAACACCGATACGCCATCATGTTCTGCGTGAAGCTTGGAAAGAGTGCAACCGAAACATTCCAGACGCTTCAAGAGGCCTTTAAGGACGACTGAATTTCAAGGTCACAGTACGGGAGGTGGCACAAGGCGTCCAATGAGGGCCGGGAGGAGGTCGCCGACGAATCTTGTTCTGGATGCCCAACAACGGCCAGAACCGACGAAAACGTGGATCGTGTGCGCGAAGTTTTGTGTTTCGATCGTCGATTGAGCATCTAGGAAATTGCTGGCACCCTACTCATGTCCACATTTGCGGTACATGTGATATTGACCGAGGATCTGAAAATGCGCACGGTCTGCGCAAAGCTTGTGCCGAAAGTGTTGTCGGAAGATCAGAAAGAACTTTGAGTTTTGCGCTGTCAATAATTATTGGATTTGATTCCAAATGAGCTGGACTCTCTTAACTGTGAGGCAAATGCTGGATATTCGTGAACGACACAGAATCGAAAAGGCAGAGCAGCGAGTGGCACACAAAAACTTCCCGCCGCCCCCAAAAAGTGCGAATGAGCAAGTTTCGCATCATAACGTTGCTCATTGTCTTGTTTGACGCCCGAAGTATCGTTCATTTTGAGTTAGTACCGCTGGGAAAAACTGTCAACTCAGCTTCTTACCTGGAGGTGCTCAAGAGAGTGAAATGCCGGTTCGCGCTCGTGATGACTGACATCAAAGACATGGTCAAGCTCCATCATGACAATGCCCTTAGCCACACGCCCTTCATCGTTACCAACTTCCTAACCCGAAGCAACACCCCCGCGGACCCTCATTCGTCTTACAGTCCCGACTTGGCTCCATGCGACTTTTTTTTGTTTCCCCAACTGAAGAGAGAGCTGAATAGAAAACATTGGGAGATCGTGGAAAACATCCAAAAGCGTGTTACAACGTTCATGAGAGACATTCCTGTCGAGCACTTTCAGGATGCCTTCCAGGCGTGGCAGACACGTCTCCGCAAGTGTATTGATTCAAGGGGGAGAGTATTTTGAAGAAATTTAAGCATTTATACACATCCGATCAATAAATCTATTTTTCCCAGAAAATGCGCATTACTTTCATAAAATGAATGAATAAATATGTTGAAATGTCAAGAGAGGATTTATTATTTTAACTACAGTAAAGAATCGATCCATAATCAAACATTCATGTAAATATTGTTCATAATATTTACGAATACGCCTGTCATTGATGCATTTGATAACACTAATAAACCATCTATAATGACGTTACTGCACTGCGAGACAATAACTATTCCAAATCGCCACGAAACAGTAAATAGCCACGAGCTTGCTCGTGGCTCATAGCGAGATCGCTAGCCTTTCACCACTGAGGTCCGGGTTCGATTCCCATCGAATCTCTTGTGAAATTTCTTTCAACAAAACGAGTTTGGCTGCTTCACAAGGGCTTGTCCAACCCCTGTGAAGTGTCATAAACCCTACCCCTTTCCTAATTCCTTCCCATTTCTGGCCACTGGGTAGCGACGCAGGAGCGCGTAGTAGGATGCGCGTACGCGGAGATGCTACTTGGCGGTCCTCTTGACAACCGACAGACGAGACGAGACTCACATACATATATACTCTCTGCTTACATACGAGAGATATTAATGGAGGATTACTCCGCGCTCAACTCTCGACACGGGGCGAAGAGAGGCGTTGCGTCGATAATGATAAAATTAAGGACGCAACAAATTAAAAAAAACAATTACAAGAACTTCACCGTTTGTATGAATGGCGCATTGATATATTAACCCTTTTCCCTTCATTATACTCAATAATTTTCGTCATCGGTTGAATACTTAATGAAAGAAAAAATATCATAACCCCTGAACTCCCGCAGGGATGGTCGTACACCGAAAGTTAATGTCTTCAATAGCACTCTACAAATTTTGCAGTCATGTGAAGGCTACCAATTGGTAGCCTTATGTTAATCCTACTTTTTAAGAATATATATGACAGATGGAGTAGATTTGAGTACTCTAGCGTCCTATTTCTTTCACGAAAACACAGGAGCGAATAGAATGCAAATAATAGTATCTGTTTTGGGGGCGAAATCGAGATTATTAGCGTTCTTGAAGGAGAGTGAGTAGACTCATCTCTACTGCGTGTGATCGAAAGAACAGACAGGTTATGGCAATGTTAATGCTCTTGTGTGTCATATAAGATGCCGTTCATTTGATGTAAATTATGGAGCAAAACTACTTTCAATAGAACAGGTGAATATATTTGATTCTGTTATTTACACTCGAATTACTCAAAAACAAAAAGGAGAATTCAAAAGGAGTATGCAAAATCGATAATGATCTCCTGCATTTTAATTAGGTTAACTGACGATCTTCGTTAAAAAATAGGCCAATGAATCACTGCGCTTTCCCTAATTGCTTGGTTATTGAAAATCCTATGTTCTTAACCAAACGGACAAAGAGATTCTCTTTTCACCCTCCTCCTCGAAATTTGCATTCCTGTCGTCCATCCGTAACCTGCTGTTCCTCCATTTGAGATACGACAGTTCCAATAAAATTCAATTTAAATGTGACGAGAATTTCATAGGATAAGAATTCATTCCTCTTGCAAGGAGGCGCAAATTCTGCAATAAAGAAAATAATAAATTCGTGGTAACAATTAAATTAATCTTCTACTAAGAACGCATTTCTCAATGCACTCTGCACTAATTAGGAAATGAAACAAGAAAGGCATCTGAGCTGGTTCGTTATTTCACTTCCTTGGTATAGCAAATCTCAAAATATAACTTTAATGCTCTCAATGTGAGGAAAGGTTTCACAAAGTGGTAATCATACTCAAGCACAGAAATGAGAGCTGAACATAGGAAATGTCATTCTGGGAAATGTTCCGGGTTCTGAAAATTTATTCTTTGAAAGCTCCTCTAGTGCTCATCAAAAGCGGTATTCTCATTCACGAGGAAAAATCCAGAAATTCTGACATTTCGCAACAGCAATTTTTTTGGAAGGTTTTATAATGATTTCGCTGAATGTAGAATGAAAAAAATTGAGAAGAAAATGCAGCCTTACAAACGTGGGGCGAACTGTTAGCGTTCTATACTTCAAATCTGGAAGTAAGGCGTCTTGAAACTCGCATTTATATTTTATCTGCTTATTTAATGTCAAAAATTAATTATAAACATAATGCGAACGTATGGGGAAATACAGTCTGTATACATGCTTTTGAGCTTCCGTTTTCCTTCCCAGACCAGTTATAATATTTTCTTTCTCTTAATAAAGATAATATATTTATAACATGTAGGATTTTATTTCGCAAAGTATATGATTAATGTTACACATACAGTTAAACACAAAGTAAATAGAAGTTCTGATTAAACTGTAAAAACAGTGGTGATTCTAATGAACTACTGTTAGATAAAACAATAAATTCAAACATAAATTTTGGTTTGGAAATTTTAAGTTACTAAAAGTCAGAGCGAGCAGTTTCAAAAAATTCACACTTCTCGATTACATGAAGAAATATTTGGAATGTCATATTGATGTCAAATTCTGTTTTAACATAGCAGTTTCTGGACGATGTCTCTTCTACCATAACTTTCTGTCAAGAGTTAGGCCAAGCGCTGAGATTATTTTGAAGAACTGCCAAAACAACACATTTTTAGGGATACAGTCGATGAAAACGAGAATTTGTGAACTGACGGAATTCGAGCGCGTTTTGTGGCAGTCTTGTATCCGTCATGGACTTGCAATCACATCTGACCTCTCATTCGGCCCTCACAATTACATTGCAGTTGTTGTTTGCAAATGACGCACATTACCTCTTGGGTCTACAACAGAGCTTCGAGCCTTGAAAATATGCCCAAGTTCCGGCGATATAAAAACTGCAACGAAATTTTTGAAAATTGCAAAAAAAAACATCTTATGGGATTCATTGAATCTGAGGCCAGAACGACATAGGAATTATTTGTTACTAATATTATGACAAACACATTGGCATGGTTTTTTACGTGTAATGGTGCACCCTTTATTTGAAGTGGTGATATCCCGCTTCCTTCTCCCCTTACTTCCGTACGCCTTCTCGTTCTCGTTCCGCTTCTCGTCCCCGGTTTCCCATACATCCCCGTTCTCCTTCTCACCCCTGTTCTTCTCCCTCCCGTTTCCCATTTCATCCCTTTTCTCCTCCTCGCCACCGTTCCCTTTCCCGTTTCCGTTCCCCTTCTCGTTCCCTCTCCCCTTCTCGCCCCATTCGCCTTCCAGCTCGTCTTTCCCTTCCCACCCCCGTTCCTCTTCCCGCTACCGTTCTCCTTCCTCTCCTTTTCCCCTTCCACTCCCGTTCTTCTTCGCACCCCCGCTGCCCTTCTCGCCCCAGTTCCCTTTCACACCCTAGTTCCCCTTTTCACCCCGTTCTCCTTCTTGCCCACATTCCCCTATTCGCCTCCATTCCCCTTCTCGCCCCCGTTCCTCTTCCCGTTCCCCTTCCCCTTTTCACCTTCGTTCCTCTTCCAGCTCCCGTTCACCTTTCTGCTCCTCTTCCCCTTCCGCTCTCGTTCTTTTTTCGCCCCCGTTCTCCTTCTCGCCCACTCTCCGCGCTCCCCTTCCTCTTCTCGCCCCCGTTCTCCATCCCGTCTCCGTTCCCCTCCTTACACCCGTTCCCCTGTTCACCCCATTTTCCCTTTCCACTCCCGTTCCCCTTTCCGCTCTCGTTCCCCTTCTCGCCCCGTTCCCCTTCTCGCCCCGTTCTCCTTCTCGTCCCGTTCTCCTTCTCGCCCCGTTCTCCTTCTCGCCCCGTTCTCCTTCTCGCCCCGTTCTCCTTCTCGCCCCGTTCTCCTTCTCGCCCCGTTCTCCTTCTCGCCCCGTTCTCCTTGTCGCCCCGTTCTCCTTGTCGCCCCGTTCTCCTTCTCGCCCCGTTCTCCTTCTCGCCCCGTTCTCCTTCTCGCCCCGTTCTCCTTCTCGCCCCGTTCTCCTTCTCGCCCCGTTCTCCTTCTCGCCCCGTTCTCCTTCTCGCCTCCGTTCTCCTTCTTGCCTCCGTTCTCCTTTTCGCCCTTTCTATTTCTTGCCCCTGACCCGCTTCCCGCATCTGTTCCCCTTCTCACTCCTGTTCCCCTTCTCGCCACCGTTCTCCTTCCCGCTTCCCTAGCCTTTCTAGCCTCGTTCTCCTTCTCGCCCCTATTCCTTTCCCGCATCCGTTCCCCTTCTCTCTCCCGTTTCCCTTCTCGCCCCCGTTCCCCTTCCCGCTCCCCCTCTTGTCGCCCATGTTCTCTTTCTAACCCCGTTCTCCTTCTCGCCCTGCTCCCCTTCCCACTTCCGTTCTCCTCGTCCCCGTTCCTCTTTCCACTCCGCTTCCCCTTCTCGCCCCGGTCTCCTTCTCGCCCCCGTTCTGCCCGTTCCCATTACCGCTCCCTTTCCCGCCCCCGTTCCCCTTCTCGCCCTCGTTCTCTCTCTCGCCCCTGATCCCCTTCTCGCATCCGTTCTCCTTCGCTCTCCCGTTCCCTTCCCCTCGACCATTCCGATCCCCACCTCCTGTGCCCTCTCCGCCGGAGCGGAACCTGAAGAGACGGGACTTACGAGCGTCCAAGTCCATTAAATGGCGCCCGCTGTCTTCATCAGCGCGGGCGTGGCTCCTGTCGCGGGGGAGGCTTCCGTCTTGCCCCTCTCCTCCCCTACAAGCTTCCCCACTCTCCCTGCAGCCTTCCGGCCGCCACCGGTCTCCGGTCCCCGGTACGCCTTCGGCCCCGGCGCCGCTCTTCACGCCGCGGGGGCGGGGCCGACGTCGCTCTCGCAGCCGCTTCTCGCCGCCGTCCGCCGATCCTTCACTGCGCAGTAACTTGTATTCATTCGGCTTCAAACCTCAAAGGCCGGTTTTACTACACATCTACACTGTGAGAAATTTCCGTTTTACTTTAATGTAAATTACATTCAAGTAATTATCGTGAACGCACATTAACTTTAATGTACACATGTACGTTAGTGTGCAAGAGTCAAAGCTTCATGGTAATATCTGAAATTAAGCAATGAATGTCTTTGATGGACTGGTCATTATGACTATACGATATGAAAAATCAGACGCAGGGGAAACTGGAGAACCTCTACATTAAATCTACACTGATTGTAACTTAAGCATTAAATTTAATATGAAAATATATTAAGCTATTTTTAATGTATTAGGTAAAATTAAGTTTCATATACATTAATCTACATTATATTTAATGACATTTCTGACAGTGTACGTCAAGGGGCACTGAAATGAACATGACAACCATTCTGCGCGAAAAATAAGGTTGGATGGAAGGAGGCAAGGGTGTTCCTGCAAAAATTCCACCACATCTCGAGGCTCCAATATCAGGCGTATCATTCACCTGGGAGGTAGTAGCTCAGCAGGAGTCTGTTCAGTCAGGTTCTGATTGTTAACCGAAACCCTCAGATGGCCCTGCGCGTGACTTACATTCCTGATATTCGAAAAGAGGTTTTCGCGGCTGGGAAAGAGAATGGAATGGAGATGGATGAGGAAAAATCAGATCATGATAGCACGGGTTACGAGACGGAGATGTAAGGAAAGAAGGCAAAAAGGAGTTAATGTGAGATCCAGAGGGCGAACATACTCAAGGAGAACACAAAGACATTTGATGAAGATAAGAACTTGAGAAAGGGAAAAAGTTTGACGACAGCAGGGAATTCGGAAATTGCAGAAATTTCTCTAAAATGAACAAGTAGGTTAAGAATTGGACACATGAGACTGTGGAAGAGATTGTCAAATACGAGGGTTGGAGCAGAGAGTAACCGTTTTAAGCAACGTTCCTACATGAATGCAGCTGTTCCCCGTTGAAGAAATGCTTCAGAATGTCACAGGAAATTGGTGGAAGCTCTTGAGAATACTTCTCTACCATCTTGGACAGTCGCGAAATAGCCATGAGAGTTTCAGCGACGACGCGAAGCAACTTGTGATCAGTAACGCACGGGACAACGTGCAAGTATGCTGACCGATGTAGCACGTACGGTAATCGAGCACCTGATGGAGGGAGGCTTTCGCCCATTTAATGCCGGAAATATTAGGATACAAATATTTTGGGAACATGAAATTTATTTGACGATACGGCAAAGAATTAGTGATGCAGACTTGCATACATACATACATACATACATACATACATACATACATACATACATACATACATACATACATACATATATACAAACATACATGCATACTTTTTTTGTATTGTTTCTAATGGTTAAGTATTACTAATCTATCAGATGACTCGTACGAAAATATTGCCCATTTGAACTTAATTTCTAATGTTTTAGCAGCCAGCGATGAGTTTCATAACTTGAGGATCGTTTTATATACACAACATAAGTTTCTGCTAGTGTTTACAGCCCGCCAATATATTCAATCTGCCGGGATGTTAACTCAAGCGCCTTTGTTTTGCTATCAAAACTATTTTACGCTCTTACGCTATTGCATTTCAAGGGGTTCAACGCATTAGGAACGCGTTTGTTTCAGTTTTGAAAATTCTTAGGCTTTAATAAACCTCACACATTTTTTCATTGAATTCAGTGTTGTGCTCTACACGTAAAAAAAGTTTACTGAAAATATTTGTAGCCGTTTTTGTAAAAAGAATATATTTACATACTTCCTTTAAACTGCAATAAATTCACTCAAAATTGCACGGCACTTAACATTTGATAGAATACATTTCAATAAGAAATGTCTTCAATAATGTAAGAGAGTGGCGAAATAATTTAAAATGTTTGCAATTTTCGAAACTCCGCTCCGCCCCATTTTTATAAACACATTTGTCGTAATCGAGCAAAACACAAAGAAAATCTTAAAACCGTTTTTAAGAAAACTTTGAAAATATCCTCAAGGCGTTATGAGAAGTAACATCAAAAAATTAAATGATCCGTTTAAAATTCGAGAAGCAGAGACATCCAGCTAACCACAAAATTCATTTTGGTGAAAATTCCGAGTACTGGTTGGCGTTTACGTTGTTCACACACGGACGGGCATTTACAGAAACAAAATTTTTGCTGTCAGAGGCTCCCCCAACCTGAATTTTCATAAGAAATTTGGCATAGATATTTCGCAGAATTACATATCTTTCTCTACTCTACGAAAACGCAAAAAAAAATACAATATTATTTCGTCACATTTGTTACAGCAATCTTCACTGTGTATCTATATAATACCTTTAGAATTTTTGTTCTTGTAAACTGTTATTTAAACACTCCGGTACGTCGCGTGCCTCCGAATTGCGTTAAAAAGAAGAAAGAGGGAGAATTAAGAGAAACGTGCCGTAAGATTTCAGCGCCGAGTGCCTGCTTAGGGCGTGGCGGCGCGAGGGCGTGGAACGGAGGGCTGTGGGCGTGGCGGGGCGTGGAAGCGCAGCGCGGGCGTTGGGGGCGTGGCCGAGACGGCCGGCCTAAAATCCGAGTATTTGTCGGGAAGCAGGACGGCCACCTGCCGCGCGGCCGGGCTCAGAGGCGCCGCCGCGCCGTGGAGGAATCGGTCAATTTGTCGGGCGCGCCTCGCCTCGGCCTACTCCGCTCACCCCGCCCACCCCTCACTCCCACCCCTCACGCCCTCCCATCCCCCTCCCTTCCCCTCTTCGTCACGGCACTGGTTCTTGCCAGCCACGCGGCGCCGCTGACTCTGTTGCTTCCAAATTCAAAATTTTCTTTTTTCGCCTGAAAATAAGTACTTTAGAGTTCTGAAAAACATATTGAGACTGAGTTGCAACGTAATCATTCTTTTCGTACAATTATTATTATTAGTATCATAATTGCTGCGCAATTACAGAATTTTCTTTTTAAATATGAGCGGCGTAGGCGGCTCAGGGCATCAGTGGATGTCCCTGCAGAGCCTCTGTCCGGGAGGTCCTAGGGTTAGAGTCCCAACGGTTGGTGGATTTTCAACAGTAGCTGCATAGCTAAGTCGAATTCAGTACCATCTGGAGTCCGAGGGAACTAACAAACGCATTCTAAGGAATTAAAAAAATCATATTGTATTCTTAAAATAATATTCCATCTGTTGGTGTTTAAATTTTACATTATACACAATTTTAGGCAACGATTCTAATTTCAAACTACATTTCTAACGAACTGAATTCAAACTGTTTATGTAATTGTATTCAGACCGTTTGCGTAAGGAATTTCAGTTAACACTTGCAATCGCTCGTAATCAAGAATGCCTTTCATACTGTTTTGCATTGCATTGTTAATTGCAAAATTTCAGCATTATTTGTATATATAATGTGCTTTACTTAAATACTCGTATGTATTATTGTAAGTCGATTGCTCTGTCTGTGAAGATAAATAGCGTTGGATCATTATATTGTCCAATATTTATATTCATTCCCGTACCTGAAGAGGTGGGGCGTTAAGCAACAACATAACGTAATAAAAGTTAGCTGAAGGTTTTCTTTCCTCCTCTGAGACCTCTGGGGAAGTTTTTCGTGTAGTAGTTTGCGATTTGTTTTTTTCGTGGCATTAAGTTGTTAAGAAAACCGATTGCTAATGGGAAGGATATTCATATATATAGCTAGCTAGCATTGAATGCTGAAGCCTGAAGAAAATTATGAAACGGTCAAATGAGGATGTTGATGGTTTTAAACTACTTTTTTGATTTCATTTTGCCCTCGAAGACAAGTAGTAATTGGCACTGCGGACCGTTGCCATCACTACCGGTCTCACCTCCACGGCCTTCGCCTCTCTTTACGCCCCCGCCTTTGCGCCACCCGCTGTGACGCGCCCGCGCCCCGCCCTGCATTTGTCAGCGCGCGTGCGAGGCGCAGGTAGAACTGACAACGGAAAAGAAGCCGGAAATAAATTTCAGATTGTCGTTTCTTGTCCGTAACCAATCACATCGGCAATCATCCGGTAGAATCGTCTAGTTTCACGTCGGCGAGAACACTTCGCCGCTTGGTTCGGAAGTCCTAGGGGTTCGAGTCCCGACGTTCGCAGGGTTTTCGACACTAGCTCCGATCGACGTCAGGGGAATGGAGGATCGGTTCCCTAACAAACGGGCCATGGACCGAACGCGATCTTTCCTTCCTCTTCCTTGTCGAATCTTCACCCCTTATTTACACATACACTCACATGCACTACATAACCATTGGCTGGAGGTGAGTCGGAAGCTTAGAGCTTGTCTCGGCTGGGGCAGTGTCTCGCTGGTGGGAGAAACTTCGTTGGAGAAAATCCCCGCAAGCCGACGTAGCTCGGCGCCGGATATCGCTGTCCAGCGGATGATTACCGCCAGCGATAAAAAGCACGCACAACACTTACGGGACCAATCACCTTTGCAGTTGACTCGCCCGGAATCACTACAAATTTAATCAATTAATCAATAGAAATATAAATGACCTTCATGAGAGCATACTCCGTATTTTTTCCGTTCTGGGGTTGGTATTTCTTCTATTATATTTTCAGTACTAAAAATAATTTCGGTGGTGCTGAAGGTTTCTCCGGGAGTGCTGAAAAAAGTTGAACTTTCATATCTAAATATTGTGTACGTATGCGTAACTTTTTAGACTGCCTCGAATAAAAATAATTTCTTTTAAAGTAACTACGATGATTTAGATCGTCAAAGCAATTAGCATGATTGCAAAAATAATAGAGTAGATATCAGCTTCATAACAGTTAACAGAGATTTCTTCAGGGATGGTAAATGATAAATTCGTTCAACTGGTTTCAACTGTGCCACCAAATCCCAGATCTAATCTCTTTCCAATAGTATATTCTCTAATACGTAGAAGGAGTTGTCTCTTTTGAGTTTTTTCTTTTTTATAAGAAAAGTTTGTATACGTTCAGCTTTGGTTGTAAAATATGCATGAATGAAAGATAAATAAGAAATAAATGTTTTAAATGAATATGAGAAAATTATATGAGATTTTATTGTTATTAATTAATTATCTCTTCTTGTACCTACGATTGCCATTTAAAATTTGGCAATCGCGTAAAAGAAAATAGAGAGAGAGAGAGACAGGAGGGAAAGGGAGAGAGAAGGAGGGAAAGATCGAGGAGAGGAAGGAAATGAAAAGAGAGTAAATATTCCTAGATGACTGCGTTAAAGTTTATAAATATTATTTTCACTATAATCCAAATGGTTTTGTCCACTTGAATGTCCGAATTCAGTTCATAGGGATTTCGGTAACAAATACAAATATTTACTATAAAATCACTCGCTTAAAATATAGATCCTTTCATTTTAAGGCCCTGTATCACTGTTTCTCTCTCTTTCTTCTCATCTCTATCAATCTTTCTTTACTTCTCTACTTCCGTTTGCTCTCCGTTACTCGTACATTCTTACTACCCGAATATCATTTCCTCTGTCTCCAGAATCATTCTACCTTCTTCCTCCCGTCCCTCTATTTCCGCTGTAGTGCACCCCCTCTTCCCCCTTCGGAGCTGCGGGCAGACCAGGAAAGAGAGCATGGGAAGGACGGGGATGGAACGGCAGAGAGGGTGGGAGGGGCCGGGGAGGGGAGGGAAGGAACGCACCAGGTGACGGTGGAGCGGCATGACGAGTAGGAGGGGGCCGTCTGGAGAGGGATAGTGGGGAGGGTCGCGCCAAGGGATGATGGGCCTGGAGCGGCATGGCGGGTGGCAGGGGCCATCTGGAAAGGGATAGGGAGAAAGCGCCAGGAGATGAGGGGTCTGGATCGGCATGGCGGGTGGGAGGGGCCGTCTGGAGAGGGGCAGGTAGGGGAGGGACGCGTCAGGGGCGGGCGGGGCACGGCTCGCGTATCCGACCAGGCTTTATTCCTCGCACGCGGTGCCCAGGGCAGAATCTCTGATATCTCAGTCGCGCAGAGGCCGCAACGCGCCCGGCCAAATGGAATATAACCGCTCAGTGGACGAGTCAGGAGTTGCCTGAGACGCACGAAGCTATCAACGTATTCAGAGCACACTTCCTTTGAAGGCTGCGTGATACTGTAACCATGTGTGTGTATGTGAGAGAAACACGACACGAATCCCTAATTGCGATGAACCGCAAAAGTTCTGCCATCTGAATATCTGCTATCAATGGTGCCGACTTCCTCAGAAATATAAACGAGACGAATCGACGCGAAGTGAGATCACATAAAGATCTCTACGATCTCTAAGTGAAGACGCTTGGAAAGGTTGTGACACGCCGATCAAATGTCACTAGCAAAACATCCCTAACTACACATCTCCCTTTTCAATCTCTTATCAAAATATGAAATGCAGTGGCAGATGTTCGTTATATAACAATTATAAAAGTGTTCAGAGTCTCTTGTAAAAGCTGAACATAATGGATTAAGAGGATTTGTGTAAAGGTAGGTACGCAACTCAAAACCTTTACCTTCCTCTGAGGACAACTTCAGACAGTTCGCATTCACCCTATTCCTAATTAGAGCATTCGCATTTCCCTTGATATTACTGAATATTCTCGCTCCCCGTAGCAGCGGTATAATGTTTAATTAATCTGCAACACAGCGAGCCAGGGACACGCAGAACTGGTTGTTGTCACTCAGACGTTCGATCCATACCCGGCAGACGCAACGGCTGCAGTTAATTAGCCGAATCTCCTGTCTGCCTAAATCCGGGCCTAGCAGCTGCTGGGCTGCTCCTCTCCGTTCACTTATTAATATCCTCAAGATTTGCGCTTCCTGACAGGCTCGCTCTCAGGGAGATCTTCAGTTGCTCTGCGAACAAATGGATCGGCTCGTAGCCATTGGGCGGCTCCCCGATTGCAATTTTCAAACTTCAATAAGGTATTCAATTTAATCCAAACCTTCCACGCATCGTAGTTTTACGCTTACTCTCCTATCCCTCTTTTGCTTCTACTTCTCCGCCCTTTGTTCCGAACCGGTACCAAGTTGCCCATATTCTGGCGTTGACTTTCACTTATATCTGAGACGGATACTCTTCAACTGGAAGGTTGCGTTTGGTGAATATTGTACAGGAAAACACTCGTGTAGTATTATAAAGTATCATATCTAACAATATATGTTAAAAGGTTTGACGTAATTATTACCTGGGTTTACGCCGAAAATTACGCCAAATCTCATAGAAAATTTGATCAATAAGAATTATACGTTTTAGTCTACTGACAAACGGATCTCATCCATTTATAAGTAGATTTATGGATTGCAAAAAGATCATTGATTGACAAAAGCGTTGATAGCCTGAAATTTAAGCTTTAAAAATCCAGGTTTGAATTCCGATAGTTGGGGCAAAATTTGGACAACTTAATATCTGGCAGGAAGCAAGTTGTTTGCTAAGGTGAAAACTGTTGGAGACGCCCTTATCATTAGAGTTCGCAGTTTCTGGTAACAAATTTCATGCCGATGCCCAAGACGTACTACCTTAAAAGCCGGTTGTTGCTATCTTTCCTTGCCTAACCTGTCTCAAATTCAGTCCTTAGCCGAGTCATTGATCCAGAAATTCTATAAGTGTCGGATATCCGGAATGTAGCGTCCAGCTGGGAGTGGAAATGTTTTATCCTGTGAAGCTGATTCTGCCCAGCGAGAGTGGTTGCAGGCAGGTGAGCAAATGGATACTGGTAACTCAGAAATAGATTGGAATTTTTTACTGGTTTAATTGAAATAAAATGAACGTTTATACAAACGATAAATGCTAATAGTTAACTTTAAGTTAGATGAGGAAGAATGCAAAGTAGCTGTTAATAATATACAATGAGTACAATAATGTGAACCAATAACAAAGAAAGATAGCTGAGATTCAATTGTTTTATTTGCACTAATGAAGTTAATGGTTGATAGAGTTCCGTTTTAGTTATAGAGTTGTTCTTTTTTAGTTATAGCATGATTATTGATTGGGAAATACTATACATTTTGGAATTAGAACCCAAAGTGAATTACTTTGAGTGATTCAGCTAGTTGATGTTCACAAGATATTTAAGTAAAGAAATTTAGGTTGTTTTGTTACTCATCTATGTAGTCAGGATCGCAGCAGTTGTTCTTTACTGGCAGGTCTAGAACGCGAGTGCCTGGAGTGGTATTCGGCAGCAAATAGACGGGGCGTTAACAGTTCTGAGTAGTTACTAGAAGAGTTGGCAGTTCTACGTAGACTAGAAGTTCTGGTAGTTCTCCGTTGTTATGTAGAACCCGAAAGTTCTGAGTGTAATGTGTTATAATGTTGTTGATTGCTATTTACGGGCGTACACAATTAGTTTAGAGAAGATCGCTCGTGTAAGAACAATCTTCGCAATTAGTATTCACTATAGTTCAGAGATTCGCGATGCGTCAACATACACGTGATTGTAAAAGTCAGAACATTGATATTTTATTAAAAACAGTATATATAATAAAATTGCGTGAAATGTGAAAAAATAGTCACAGACTCAGATTTTTTGCTGACCCTTAATTCATTGTTCTTCTTGGGAATATGAATTCCTCCTTGCCAAGTTGACGGGAAAATTGTCACAAAAAGCCCTGAAATTTGTATTTGTTTTCACGTAATTGCGCAATAAACTATCTGTGCTACAACATTTTCAAAACTTCAGAGACTTCAATGAAAAAGAGACCTGCGACTTCCTTTTCAGTGTCCCATGTTTTATCCGAGGAAGAAAAAATTAAAGAAAAAAATGGAGAAATTTTTGAGAGAATTTTTTTACAAATTGCTTTTATTTGAAACATCAATTACGCGAAAACAACTCTGTTTTCAATAAATTGTACGTGCGTGACCTCATTTAGAGATGTCTTTAAAATCAGCTGAATTGATTAAGCGCTAGCGTTGACTACAGGCAGACAAATTATGAGACACATTTTGCTGACAATCAATTTTGTGGTATCACAAAATAGTTCTGACTACACAACTTATTACAGAAAGTAATTTACTATGAAAAGGGACACGATATATCACATTTCTCGTTACCGAGACCCGGCAACAAGAGTTTTTTCGGTCGAAAATTTGCCATTTTTTCTGGCGCAGGAATACAAACTTTCCCTCCTTACGAAGGACTTGTTCTTCGATATATACTAGAAGAAAATTTTAAAAAATTGGAACCGTTTTTGAGAAAACAATTGTTTAAAAATGTCTATTTCACGTAAAGTAAGCAAAAACTTCTCTTATTTTTCAACAATTTTATTTGACCTTATTTACCTTTTTAACTTTTAAACGACATATTTCATTAAGAGAAAAATCTCTATAAACATTATTGTAGTTATAGCAAGAAGCCGAAAATTTTGAACTTTCGCAAATTTCGAAAAATCAGGAATGTCAAAGAAAATTAGATGCCAGGTTTTTAAGCGTTTTTTTCTATCTGAGAACAAAGTTCAATAAAAAAATTGGAGCTATTTTTGAGAAAATTTAAAAACTGTTGTTGAGGGTTTATGAAATGTACTATAAGAATTAATATATAATTCAATTTGTCATTTCATTGAATTTCGCACCCATCTGAACGCGAAGCTGTCTTACGAAACTAAACTAATCGTAAACTGCAACGTTCAATATTACTCCAAATACATTTCAGAAGCCGTACAAGGATTGATTGAGTGATTGAATGAATGAAGGAATGAAAGAATGAATGAATGAATTACGATAAAACTTCTATGTTCATTATTCCCGTTAGTACACTGAATGATTTTAATCCGTGAGGTGTTGGTGTACCCCCCACTACATCTAGCGTCCACCCATACGACGGTCTGCATGGGAATTACCCCTTCTAGGATGTCCTCCCAGCGGGGTTCAAGCTCTAAGCTCCAGCCTTGTCACCCTCCACATGTGGTAGTGTACAGAATGTAAGAGGAAGCTTGTGTGGAATGGAAGAGGAGAGGACAGAAAAAGGAAGGAAGAGGGAGGACGGATCACTGACGGTGCGTGGTCCGTGTTTTTTAGGTTACTGCTCCCCCATTTGCCTGGTATTGATCGTAGAAACAACAGAAAGCTATTCATCAGAGCAGCCAGCCGCTAGAATTCCCCTTCAGACAGCGACTGAATTCGACCTAGCTATCTAGCTTGTGTCGAAAATCCGCCACCGTCGGGACTCGAACTCTAGAAACTCTAGATCAGAGTCGCTGTAGAGGTAGCCCAATGCAGGCTCTAGGCCAAGCTTAGTCTGTAGATGTCGTCAAAAATTTACTTCGCATTACTATCATTTTTATAGATGTACTCATACTCATGAAAGGGGTTCGCATAATAATTCAAGAGATAGAAATAATAAATACTACGAACAGCATTTTTAAGAACTGGAAACTTCTCCCTTCAATCTATATTGAATCAGTTTAAGATATATGATAGAAAAAGGATGCGGAAATCGAAAATATGAAGTACGACGTTTTACTCTAATTTTCAGGTGCCATTAACTTATTCTCTGTGTAAAAATTGCAAACTCGCCATTCTTTAATACGTTTTCGGTATTGATCTTATGAGAAAAAATATAATAAATTAAATTGATAATTGCACTTTACGAGTGTAATTGTTCGACCTCTTCCATTCTGGAAGCTTTTCTTACTTTTAGGGAACGAGTCGTCTGCAGGTTGGACGAGGCGCTGGAAAACCGGACAAAGGCTCCCTTGTGCAGGTGGACAAAGAAAAAGACGAACATGTTTGAAGATCTCGCTGCGAAAAGAAACTTAGCCGACCACTGTGTATATAGAGAAAGAACAGAACGTTTTGAGTCCTCACTCCAGAAAGAACCGGAGACCGCAGCTTTCGCCAGTGCCTTGGGTCACCTTTTAGCCCGTCTGCAGCGCGGACTCCGCAGCGATCGTCAAGAGTGGAGCCGGCGTGGTGAGCCGAGCTTTACCGCGCTCCACTCTCGTTCGCTCGACCCTCCCTCCCTGCGCCTCTCAAGCAGGCCGCCCTCCTCCTCCCCCGCGCTTCAATTAAGAGTAGTGTTACTTCCGGAGCTGAAGGAAGGGTCGGGCCGGGCCGAGGCGAGGCGGTGCGCTGTGGAGCGAGACGGGTGTGAGGAGGGCGGAGCGGGAAGCGGACGGGTGTGGGGAGGAGGCGGAGTGAGGCAGGGTGAAGCGGGGCAAGGTAGAGGCGGAGGCGGTAGAAGCGAGGTGGGATGGAGCGGGGAGAGGCGGAGAGGAGTGGTGCAGAGCGGTTTCGGAGTCGGTTGGAAAGTGTTTGAGGGCGGAGGTTGGGGATGGGTTGGAGACTGGTTGAGAGTGAGTTGGGAACAGATTGGGAGTGGGTTGGGAGTTGGTTGGAAATGGGTTGGGAGTTTTTGGGGTACAGATTTTCGGGGCGGGTTGGGGCGGGTTGGGGGCGGGTTGGAGGGGGGTTGGGGCAGGATGGGGGCAGGTGGGCGGGTTAGGGGCAGGTTGGGAGAGGGTTAGGGGTGGGTTGGGGGGCGAATTGAGGGCAGGTTGGAGGTGGGTTCGGGGCAGGATGGAGGCAGGTTAGGGGCGGGTGTGCGAATATGCAACTGAGATTCCGTTGGAGGAGGTGGTTGTTGTGCGTGTAGACCCAACGCAACGGAATTCGGTCGTCGACGGGAATTTTTGGCTTTGCTGAATTTCTTTACACGAGTAGGTCGACCTTTGCCACGTGGTAGCAGGAAAAATATTCCTGACTCCTACTGCAAAAGCCTTCATTACTTTTTGTCCAATGGATAGTTTCTGTCATCGTACCCTTTTTCATCTTTCTGAAGTTCTCCATGAAACCCATGCAACATTTTCTCGCGAAGATTGCTTCGATCAATTTCATGTTCTTGAAATTAACGTCTCGCTTTATCCTATTTCATATTTATACATCACATGTTTATAGTATTTGTTTTTCTAATTTAAAACGTACTCAACAATTTGTTTTCTTTTTATTCATACTTTTCTTAAGAGAAAGTAAGTGTCATTAAATACACAGTTTTGACGATGGATTAATCGTGTTCTGTTCGAAATAGATTTATCTTATTTACAGAAATTTATCAATCAATTCAAAATTTCGTTTTAGTAAACGACAACCAACATTTCAGCATTCTTTCTGACTCTGAAGCGATTCTGGTCGTGAAGTACTAGAATTCGAGTCCCGTCGAACAAGGATTTTCGACACTAGCAATAGAGCCTTTCGTATTCAACCGCTGTCTGAAGGATAATTCTAGCGGCCGGCAGCTCTGATGGTAGTTTTTCGAGGCTCTTCCAATGAATGTCAGGCGTGCTGGAGCAAAACCCTTACAAAAAGAATACAGGCCACGCACGCTCTTTTCTTTCTCCCTCTTGTCCCATAGTCTATCTTTATTCACACACACACACACACACACATACACTGCACTACCACGCATGTCGAGAGACCAGCCGGGAGCTTAGAGCTTACCCTGTTTAGGTAGTGTCTCGCAGGGGAAATAGCCGGAGAAGGAAATTACCTGTAGGCCTTCGTGTAGGTTGGCTCCAGATCTCACTATAATAAGCAGAGGAAAACTGTCATCTTACGGGATAAAACATTCACTACACTTCAGTATGTGTGTTTGTGACCAACTGTAGCGCCTAAAGTTCAAACGATTTTCACCAAAATTGCTATTTCCGTATCGATCTTAATGGGTTGTGGCGCTGACGTTTACAACGGATGTTTTGATTTTTGGGCGTACTTTACATGAAGACTCAATAACATTGTCAACATTTTGTCAAAATTGGCTCTAAATGTTTCAATAATTTTTGTAGGATAGCGTAAAGAAAGCTCAAAAAATCAGCACGACTTATTTTCTTTGAAATATCTGAATTTTCAAAAAAAGCGAAATCTCAAACTTTTTGCGACTTCCTGCATTTACAATATTGAAAGTAGAGATTTTATTCCGAATGAAATCTGTTGTTCAAAGATATATCTTGAAGTAAGACACTGTACAATTTTTCGAAAATATGAGTAGTTTTCGTGTCATTTTGCGCTAAATATACGCTATTATTTAAAACATTTCCATTAACTGCTTCAACTTATTTTCTTTATATTTATACCTTGAAAGTAGAAAAGAACGATTCAAGATGTGTGCCACTCCAATTTTCGGCAACAGTCGTTTGAAAAACTGCAAACAATTATCATGGCAAAATTGCAATATTATTATAGAGATTTTTCACTTTCTCGCATACTGCTAACGCAGTATAAGTAACAGATTGTAATGCGGTTTCTCGACGGAAAATTCTTCGAAAACTTAAATTTTAATTCAACCTGTCAGGAAGGAAAGGTATGCATTTTATTATCTCGATTTTCATACAATTAGTGGTAAGAAAAAAACAATTTTATTGTTGGATAAAACAGAATGGAAAAAGAAGAAAGGAAGGCTATAAAGAAAGAGGAAAGAATAAAAAGTGAAAATAAAAACAAGATAAATTTGGAATTTTCAAGGATCAGAAAATCTCTATGAGGAATATCAAACAACCACGTTAACAAAAAATAATTTTTAACAAAAACGAAATAAATTTTGAGCAATAAACACAAAGAATCTTAAAGATTAGTTCGAGGATGATGATTGTATTACAGAAATTTTTGATTTTAATACGAAAAAAAGAAGTGATTAAAGAAACAATGGGTAACCTGATGAAATTAATTTTGTATTAAGATGTATTACTACAATGATACTACTTATTTATAGTCTTGGTTGTTATGTTTGTTTATGTTCATTGTAATTTAATTTATATCATAACACTTTATGGTAAGCGACTAATTTGTGTGCAAATCTTAATATTATTTGGAACTCCCGATGTCTTGACAAATGTGTGTATATTGTAACCGTACTTCTCTCGAGCCTCACCGATTACAAAAGTAGATCTGTCATTTGCCTACTTCGCGATGTGTGATTACACCGTCACGCATCCCTGGGAATATCTCAGTTTACGGATAAACTTCCCTATTGGTAGTGGGTTCGTCTTTGTTAAACTACTGATCAATTAACAGACCAACACAATTTTTCAGTTTTAAATGACAAATAACATATATTCTAGAGCGCCAAAATGTAACAAATTTTACATTTTTCGTTTACATCAATGTAATTACATGTATTCTATTGAATGCCAAATCTCTGTACAAATGAAATTCACAGATCCTACTATGTTTTCACTTTTCGTAAAATTATGGTAGCTAATTCCCTACCTAAACTGCAGTTTTTCACTAGAATAATAATAATTCAGATCCCTGTTTACAAGAAAACAAGCAATGGATACATATTTACACTTCACAAAGAATATCACACATGAGACACACAAATCATAGTACAAATATTCATCCTGTAAAAGAAAAATACATACACACAATACTCGAAATTCACTACTACCTTTTAAATCACTAATTACGTTACACTCAATAGTCACATTTGACCTTCGGCTTCTACATAGCCTTTCAACACAAAATTTTGTTTCATAACGTCTCTTAAATGATTTGAATCATTAAAATATGACTCTAAATAAATAATTCTGTACAAAACAACTTCTATCATAAACATAAAAAATTACTTTAATCTGATTCTTGTTACGACTGTCGAAAAGAAATAAAACCAATGTTCTCAGAAACTTGCCCGATCAACGTCTATTATTGAGGGAAGCTCACATTACAACGTTTTGGCTAGTATAATTATACTCCTATCTCATACGTTTTTTTCCAGACTGAAATTAAGTGAGTGTTCTTTCTGCTTTTATATAACTCACGACCGGCGAACTCCGCAAGTTGGTCCCGCGCTGTGTAGCTGGCCCGTCGCGCGACCTTCGCGCCTCAAGGTCGTCGTTCTTTTGCACGGTCCCTGCGTGGCCTGTCGCACGGAAACTGAAGTACTCAGAACACCGTCTCCCAGTCGTTCGGCGAAAATTCACCACAGCTTTCGCAGAGGCGATGGTCGTTTCAGAATGCGAGTCCGAAACTCCAAGTTATGACTTCGTAATGGCAAAAGTCAAACTAGTTGTTTGGATAATCCGTTTTTCTCATAACTTTCAAAATTGCATCATAGGATTTCCAAAGTGAAATTCCCAAAAATAAGAATAACGAATATATGAAAAGTATGAAATATATTAAAGCTGTAACAAAGAAGAAACATGTCCTATGTTACAATAGTCCTCTTTTCTAGCATCAAGAATGCAGCAACGTGGTTTTACAGATTCATTTCGATCTATTACCGCCGTCGTTCTTTCATTCATTGCATTCTTGTTTAATATTCATTTACTACTTCCATGTAATTTCACGATATTCACAGTACGTAAATCCATGAAAAGTACTCAGTCAATTACCTATTATTAAAGCTTTTGTGTTCCGCAACCTTCGCGTGTCCCTCGTCGTCCATGTGGCGTACTCGTAGACAACCGTTGTCGTTGCAGTCTCGAACCAGAAAGAGCGAGCTCTTTTTTGACGCAAGTTCACGCCACGTCCGTATTTCCACGAAAATTTCCTGATTGGCTAAGGTCTGAGTGCGTTCAGAAATCCTTCTCTGACTTACGCCATCTCTTCGCCACTGTAGAAACTACGTGTAGGGCCTAATGTCGGGTATTATAGCTTCCCTTTTCCGTTGGTTATAAATGTGACCGGCGACAAGCGGTTACAATATAATGTTCGATGTATTTGTCTAGTCAAAAAACTGGAATGAGTGATGTTTCCTGTCACAAATTCTTATCACAACTAATATCATAGGATAACTAGAGAGATTGTTTCTTATTAGGCCATTGAGTATTAGAGCAAATGGGTAATAGAAAACAACAGGGCTCCCACAATTTAAATGAAATAAAATGAATTTCTTCATTAAAACTTTCACATAAGTAATCTTCATCATTAAAACCAAATACAGTGTTCAGACTCAAAATAACTGCTTGCGATAGGTGTATTCTTGCCCTTCCCTTTCTTATTTTCTCACTCTCCTCTATCTGATTTGCAGTTTAACTGGTAGACACATAATTTTTCGCTACAATAAATTCTTGATATGAATTGAGTAAATACCAGATATTTTAATCAATTAATTCCGAGACCATTTCTCTCAATATATTGTAGAAATTAACGAAACGTAATTAATTCTGCACAATTAGAGACAATATGGTATGAAAGGAATGTCGATACATTTTGGCAAACGTAAAAAACTTTATTGCGTTCCACTCGACCACATTCAGAGAACAATTTCAAGTGTGATCCACAAAATACGAATAACAAAAATTAATTTGTTGGAAACTAACTGAAATAATCAAAATGTTATACGGACAGTACAAACTAAATCTTCGTAACAATGATAAGATACAGTTTAATATCAATACATTTTTAACAATGTGGTTAGCAATGAAATTTCGATATTTAATATTCACGTTCTTCTAATGAATATATATATATATATATATATATATATATATATATATATAAATGCAATATATGTAATCGCATGTACTGTGATAATTCGACACTGAGAAGAGAATTTTAACTCAAGGCATATCGTGATGTACTGATATTTTTATGCGAATAATGTATTCTTTATTCCATTTTCAGAACCACTTTTCATTCAGCTTTTTTAATATTTGTGTCTTCATTTTCATGAAATACATTCTAACATTTTCTCGATTTAATCTTTGTATTTCTATTTAAACTTAAAATGAACAAAAGCAATAAGAGAGACAACAAACACAATAGAACATCTCTGTTAAATGGCTGAAATATCGGTTTTCTATACTGTTCATCAGCGAGGCAAAAGCGACCAAGAAATAAATTATTGGACGCTTAGCTTCGAAGAAACGACTTGATTAATTACTCAGAAAATATACATCTCTCTTGAAAATCTCGTCATTACTACTCCAAAGTACGTCTTTTCTTTCTATGTCTCAGATTATTTTTATACAATGCAATCTGCATAAAATGGCCTGGGAATTCTTTCTCAAAAGAAAAAAAAACTTTTTATGGAAGTAGTATATTTCGGGTAAAAGTTCGTGCACAGTTGATAGAGAAGAACAATTGCATATTTTTCATGTTCCAACGCGCTTCGATACGCATTTTGTGCGACCTAATGCCTCAGTCAACTTTGTTCTCCAATAATGTTTGCTCACTCCCTTTTCAAAAGAGCAAACGCCACAGTGATGTCTCTCGCATTAGTACAATGACGACCCTCACTACACGCACAAACACTCGTAAAGGGGGAACGGAACAACGAAGAACAAAGCTCCCCAAAGTAACGACCGCTTTCACTGTTTACTTTATAATAAACCGTCCAGGCAGAAATAAATGTGAAAGACGGTTTCACATTCCGGTACAAAAAAAACAGAAAACAACAAACAGCATTCCTTTCGGACATCCACAGATCTTATGCGAGCTTTTTGTCCGCCTCATTTATCACAGTTGGGAATTTCGATAATAATTTCGGAACAATTTAGGATGTGGACGCGTGGTAGTCCGGTGGTACAGTAAACAACTCGTTAACCCGTAAAGAGGACAAAAACGCAGGGAATTACGACGGAGAAGAGGTCGCGGAGAGGGCAGAGCGACCGTGTTTTGTTCGGTTGCAGAGCCGCGCGCATGCATATGCAAACGCATCGGCTGCTGCCTCTCACCCCCCTCTCTCACCCCCCTCTCACCCCGGCCTCGCTCGCGTCGCTGCCCCGACCCCACCCCCCACGCCCCGACCTCATCCCGCGCTCGCGGCCGCGCCCCCACCGTTCACCCCCGCTCCACCTCCGCTCCGCCCACTCGACCGCGCCGCTGCCGATTCAATCACGAAATCTAATTTCTCTTTAACCTGGGATGCCTATTTTGTGACGTGACGACGTACGATTAATGTATCTCGTTTCTTTCTACTTACCCTTTAATCACGTTGTACGTTCTTTTGCACAATACGTCGAAACACAGGTTGCCTCATAAATTACGTGTATGTGCAATCACAACCTACTCAAAGAGAGTGCATTGAAGCTTAGCAAAATACTACAGATAAAATAAGTGTATTAGTACAATTACAGAAAATACAATAGAGTCGGAAGACATACTTTTCCGTGCCATAGGTTTTGTTTCAGTGCTAAAACATATAATTGAAATTGTTTATGGAATTTTTTTCACAAGTACTTCTTGAAAAGAAATTTATTCGCATACAAAGTTCCCGTTTATAAGAATGTATGGAAATAAATCATGACTTTACTGGATATGTAACTTTGAAACATGTCATCGTATAGGATTTTTCAGACAATTAGATATACGTAAACAACCGTCATTCTTATAGTCAGACGCTTCATTTAATAGTACAGATAAAGGATTTATATAATTGTATAAATAAACATTTTTTCATTTAAACAATCGTTCATAAGGAGAAGTTGTCTTTCTTTCAGTTTCGGAGGCTTGGGAGTACGTTCGGGAATAGTTTTTCGATTTTGTAGAAACGATCGAAAATCCTTACAAATGATGATTATGATTGAAAATCCTTCTGCAAGAAATTTGTTAGAAAGAAATGCAAAGTAAAATGAAGGCTAGTTGAACTCATTAGATTTCTCTACACAGTTCAACTAGGAATGTGAGTACTGAAACGCATCTCACAAGGTACGTGAAAGTACGACTCATTTCCTTTATTATTTCCAACATCTAACAGTTAACAATGATCTTTTAAATTAAAGATTCATTTGAACAACATATCCACATGCCTAAGAAATTTCGTTTTCTGTATCATACCAGTTGCCAAATTTTGCATCATAGACTTGATAAATTAACAATTTAAAATATTAATATTAAACATTTAATGAATAAAAATGGTGATACATTTATTTTGAAACCGAATGAATAAGAAAATCTATGATCCAAACTTTTGGTAAAAAAAAAACATAGTATTTCGTTTCAATAATCTAAAACATGTATACATGTAAACTGTAGAAAACTACATGAGCAACACTTCAACACCTAACATGAAACATAGACATCGGTAAAAATAAATTTCACTCTTCACATATTTCGTTGTGTTTTGAGGTTGATAGGAATAGCTCAAACGAATGCACCTACAAAAAGATATTCGGCACTTTTTGTGTATATACAATGCATAAGTGATGTGTTGTGACTCAATCGAGACATTTATATACATTCTACTTTGAAAGACCAATAATAATGTCTGTTACCGTGACTTTGAGTTAGATGCATTTGACTCCTGACCTTTACGAGATGCATTTTATAAAAAATGAGCCCAGTAAATTACGATCACAAAAAAAACGTCAAAAAGTCCATTCTGTCGTGTGGCTGGAGTAACCAACGCTGAAATCAAAGCTGGACCTGACATATCACACTCACTAACGCAACTCAGCAGAGCGCGGATCGCACATTATGTTTCGATTGAACACGTCAATCATTCATTCAGGCTTCCACTTAGATCTAATTGAACGTGATTACGGGAAGTTGTAGCCTTCTCCAACAATGACATGGTGACATAGCTCGCCTGCGGAAGGCATGCGTGTCTCTCTTAGAGAGGTTTCATATTAATTAATGAGCGCTCGCGAAAATTTGAGAGCGTGAGAAATGAGTAGCAGACCAACCTGCGTTATAAATTAATTAAACGGTATTATGTTCAAGAGTAAGGTCTCCGATTTTCAATATTTTCAACAAAAAAAATTCAAATTCTATAAGACATACAGCATTCTCGAAACACAACAAAATTAATTCTTCTCTTCCATGAACTTAGTAAATCAGGTACGAAAGACAATGTACGTTCTTACATATAATTTATAAGTAAATATAAGGACATTCTATAAATTACAAGGGTAACTAGCATAATCTAATGTATCCCTATTTTTAGGTTCTCGCCTCACTTCGTATTACGTGAAAGTGTTGTAATCGTGCGCCGGAACATGGCGATTTTTCGACAGAAAAAACTCTTATTGTTTGGTCCTATCAAAAAAAAAGTAAACAAACCGGTTTCCTACACGTAGTAAATTACATCGTCTAACACATTGTGTAATTAATATCCACGTTTTAAGCGTCCCGTCCTAATACCGAAAAATTGATTGACGCCAAAACATATGTTCGTGTATCCGTCTGTCCGTCCGTCCGTCCGTTCTGTGGTCATCGCTAAATCCTAAATCGTTCACACGATTTTCTCAAAAAACAGATATACTCCAATCAATCTGAACGAACTCCAGACCCTACAAGTTTCTAAAGAACATTTTGATTTTTGGCTGTATTTTTCATGAAGCTTTAAAATTTTCAATACCTCAAAAACCACTCAATTATTTTCATTCAATGTTTTCAATTTTCGTTATAAACAATGCGCAGAAAGTATGCGGTGTTTTAGAACCACAAGTTTCGTATTAAAAAGAAGCAGGTACAGAAATGATTTGAAAACGTCTAAATTTCTAATACTCAGAGTTTAGAGAAAAAGTTTAGAAAGAAAAAGTTAAACATTGATATGTTGCCACATTCACATAAGTTATAAATAAAATCGAATCTCTCGTTAATTTTTGTGAATTTTGAAGTTACATCACAGTTACGTTAATCTATGCGACAAATATAACCATAAGCGACAAATATAATCTTCATCTATATCTATATAAATAAAATCAGAGTGTCTGTAATTTCAAAATAACTGCCTTTTTTATAATCTCACATGCTTATATAGAGGATATGAAAACAAATTCTATTATTTTAAAGATTTCTGTGTTTACTCAGGGTAATATCTGCAATTTCTGAACAGATTCCGATGCAGTTTTCACTGAAGAATAATGTAGTTTGTCGGGCATTACTTACGCTACGTTCTTTTAAAAATTATTATCTTTTGTACAAACAAGATTTGTTTGTTTTATATACAATTTTACTCCGATCTTTATGCAATTTTGTATAAATGAGACCTTCAAAACAAGAGATCATTAGTTTTTTGTATGAGATTTCGTTCTCTCTGTTCTACCTCGTAGAGCATAAATTAAGTGTAACTCTTTTCGTGTTTTGCAAATATCTCGAAACGTGAGTAAATATAGTAAGCTGAATTAAATGTTTCTAAAATTCCATAAAATTGCCTACTAACTACATATTAATTCATTCCAATAGCACAATAATATTCACAGTAACTGAAGGTAAATTTGTTTATGAACTTTTCTTGGAAGTATGCAAGAATGCATCTGCCTTCAGCTACCATAACCAGGATAATTGTAACAAACATGGTAGAATAGAGACGGGCAATGCAAGATAGGTGATACTGGATGATTATGATTGATACATATGTCAACGCAGGGAACCCATGCTAGTAATATATCAACATCAATGCCGAAGAAATCCAGAGAAGGCGAGGTGGCGGTTTAATTATTAGAAGCCGCAACAAGTCAATTTGTTTTTCTAAATTGGAGAATTTTTGAATGATTTTGTTACAGATTCATTGACAATCATTAAACTGTGTCAAAGAATATTATGTATGGTAGTGGATATATATATATATATATCCATCCATATATATATATATATATATCCATCCATATATATATATATATATATATATATATATATATATATATATATATATATATATATATAT
>BLKR01009110.1:0-25955 GCA_011170035.1 Teleogryllus occipitalis | reverse complement strand
AAAATTTTTAGGTCTCTCAATTCAGTCAAACCTTAAATGGAACGTCCATTTAAATGAATTGAACACAAAATTAAGTTCATTATGCTACGCGTTCAGAATTCTTGCAAAATTCAGTCAGCCTTCATACTGCTCGTTGTGTATACTTCGCGAATGTTCATTCCCGCCTGAGATATGGCATAATATTCTGGGGAAATACATCTTATAGCTCCCAGACTTTTAGATTACAAAAACGAATTGTACGAATAATAACCAAATCCCACCCACGTGATTCTTGTAAGCCTATCTTCATTAATCTAGGAATCCTACCATTACCGTGTCTTTTTATTTACGAATCAGTGGTTTTTGTAAAAAATGACTTGCTTAAGGGCGGGAATATATTTTCAGAAAATGCCGAAGTCTACTACTATAACACTCGACGTAGAAATCATATTCATCAGGTGACAGTATCAACAGCTCATTACAAAAAATTCACATACAATACATGTACATTATTTTACAACACTTTGCCAGATGACATTAAACGATTAAATTCAACAGAAAAGTTTAAATCCCAAGTGAAATCGTTTCTGCTGCATAACTGTTTCTATACAATTAGAGACTATACTGAGCATCACAAGAAAGTAACATTAATTTTAACAATGATACATAATGCATTATTTACCATTTGGACTGTATAAATGAGTATAAACAACCTGTAACAACTATTGTAACACAGCTTCCGGGTCAATGACCCCATCTCGATCAGGTTTTTCGTCCAGTTTCCCTGATCCATTGAGCAAATGCTGAGATGGCCCCTTGTTTTGCCTCTGGACATAAATGTAACTTCATTTTCTGTGCACGTCTTCTAGAATTCAGTGGGAAATACAATTATTCAAATTATCGTTTCCACGTTGTCGCGGCAGGAAGCAATAAGAGCCAAAATTTATTGCTTATTTATCCTTGAAAATAGATTTTATTACATGGGAGTTTTTTTGTTTTTTTTTCTCCCTTTCAAAATTCAAAAATTTATTGCTTATTTATCCTTGAAAATCGATTTTATTACATGGGAGTTTTTTTGTTTTTTTTTTCTCCCTTTCAAAATTCAAAACTTAAGTAGTATATGATTTAGTGTAGGGATCACAGAATTTTGAAAATGTGCACACAATTCACTTTTCCCCATAGCCCGTCATACGCAGTTTTTAACTGTTTTTTGACGTAAATAAATAAATAAATAAATATGTTACTGAAATCAATTACCAGGGACACACTAGTAAGTTCACCATTCCGATGTTCAAACCACCCGCAAAATCTATCACATGCATCGCCAGTCTACAGGAGGGTTAACGGAAGATTGATATGGCACGGTCCACGATTAAAAATAATCCATTACCACTGTTTTACGACAATAATTTATGGAACAACGACCAACTTCCCGCGGTCGCTCGATCAATCATGATCGCAGAGTTGGACAGCGCGGGAATGGTGTTTCCTTAAATGAAAGGCCGAGTCCTGCCCAAGCTCGGCGAGCATAATTATTGTTAGGCATGGTTTTGGCTCAGAGTTCCTGTCTGTATTCCCCAGCCACCGTATTTCAGGATCAAAATCAGAGCGGTGAGTGTGGGTGAAATCCGCCGAGAATTGTCTTGTCCATTTCAATTCGACGAATTATTCATTTTAAACAGTTTTCATCAAAACCCGGTATGTCAAATTTAAAACAATCTCATAGTACCCCTGCCCGGCAATATGAAGCTTTCAGCGAGTACTTTATCATTAGGATGAGCTGTCATCGAGCCCCTGAAGTGAATAAATATTGTTTGGCACAGTTCTATTAAACTTTGTTAATAAAAATATTAAAATGTCGAATTAGCGAAAAATGTTAGAATCGAAGCTGATGATTCATTCTTTGTAATATACAGGACCAAACATATTAATAAATGTAGAGTCTTTAAAACACTATGTGTAAAACGCAAGTTAAAACGATAAAGTTCTCCTCAAATAAAACAAAATAAAATAGAAATATTTCAAATCCAAGTATGTTCTGTGTGTGTTTTTTTCACATTATTATTTCAACTAGTAGATCGAATAATTTCAAGCAAAGCATTAAAAATAGAAACAAACTAAACTCGACTAGAAAAACAATGTTTTTTACCGGCCTACCAAAACAACTGAAAATGTCAAAGAAGCAAAAAGTAAAATTGGTATTGATGAACTCCGCATTAAGATTTAAAAAGATGGAAAGGGGTGTTTAAGAGGTAAGAAGATAATATATATCAGCCCGTTCTATATTCATAATACTTCTAATGGGAAGCGTCAAAAGCAATACCTAAGAAATGAATAGAAGGATATGGTATACAGAAGAACCTATCGGCTAGATCGAACAGTTGAACGATCCACAGTTCACGCTCATTTCATCCCGCGAAGTCTGCAAATAGCTAAACTTAAAGCATGTCTGAGAACGATTCTCGAAACCGGCGCTTATTTTAGTCCTTTGACGTGCGGTGACGACTAAATATCTGAGGCGGGACCTGCGAGAGAATTCGATGCCGTGCCAGATATCGGCATAAATTTTACCCCTTGCTGCAGGCGGGCGCTCGGAGTAAAGGGTACCGGGAGGGGAAGGGGAGCGGCAGGCGGGCCCCTGGGAAGGAAGGAACGAGAGGGCGTGGGAAGGGGGTGGGGACAGGGATGGAGAGAGGGGTGGAAAAGAGGTGAAAGAAGGGAGGATAGAAGGTTTTGGCGATAAACGACTCGAGGGAAAGAGATTTAAAGAAGTACCTCGTGATGATACGGGTTCAGTAATACAGACGCTGCGTATCGAACCGGGAAGCCTGGGTCCCAAGCCTCCAGTCCCAACAATTACTGTGCTCACCTGAAATATAAGACATAAGGTAAAATATTAATAATAATCTCTGAGATAAACTATAACCTTACTCTATTTGCATAAATTACTATGCCTAATTGAATTCAATGTAACTATATATTGTAAATACAGTATTTTCTTGAAGATATTAATTTTTACATATGTCATCTATATCTATCTGTATCTATACCTATATCTACATCTATTATATGCTAATATATAAAGATAGAAGTGCGTTGTTTTACAGCGCGGTAATTTCTGAATCTACGGAACCAACTCTGATGAAACTTATGTGCTAGCTTCCATTAAAAGTCTGGAGTACTATAGGCTATGATTTACAACCATAAACCGTAAGATATTTACAAAATAATTACTTTTCTGGTCATTTTTCGTTTGGCTTTACATCGTAGATTCAAGAGTCAATTCTAGTAGTTTAGCTACGCGCCACCAAAGGATGACCTTTAAGATTATATCAATGTCCAGAATTATTACAAAATTCATTCGGGTTTGAATAAGGTTATGAAATGTCCCTGTGTGAACGTCGATTTGTTAGTTCTGAACGTTGGTGGAAAATTTAAAAGAAATCCACAACTAAAGTGGTAAAGAATGTCAATGTACTACATGCTTTGTCCGTAGTTCGTGTTATAATATACAAAGTGTCAAGAAAACATTGTGAATTTGAAAGTATTTAAAAATAGAGTTAGGTTGAGAGAGTAAAAGGTACAATAATATACAGTATATAATATAAGGTACAGTACATAACAAAGGTACAATAATATAAGGTACAGAAATACAATAATGTACAATGTACAATATATAGATATCGAATACATTCTAAACAACCTCTTCTTTTACAGAAATTTGAGAATTGTTTGAAACAATGCCGAAACGAGTGTCACAATTGTCAAAACAAACTACATGTGCGAAGAAATGGGCAGTCTAAATACAATTTGAATCGGCTATTCAGAGGCAGGAGCGACTTGCTGAAGTACTCACTCACACCATTAAAAATAATACTGCAAGGAGGGAAGCAAATGTGAATAGGAAAAGATGATCTGGAACGCCAAATAAGAAAAAACGTATTTTTTTGGAAAAGTGAGCGTCTATCGGGGTCTAAAGCGACTAAAGCTAAAAAAGCGAAAGTCTATCGGGCGTGGCCGGGCAGAGCATGGCAGGAAGGAGCAGGGCGCAGAAGGGATACAATGGAATAAATAGAGGTAGATCCCGCCCCAGGGCATGAAAAGATGGAATTTCTCTTCCCGTCTAATAATTTACGTTAATAAATGCTCGAGCAACGCCGGGTATTTCAGCTGGTACCATGATAAGTAAATATAAGCATTAAAGATTGACCCATTGTCTCCACACATCACAGATTCTTCTAATGACCAAGCCATTTACAAAAATTGTGCAAGGTTAATGATAATTTTCCGCTTACATTTGCATTGTGTAATACTACATTTTAGTTTAACAGTTAAATTGACATTTAATCAATAAATAAAAATACTCTCTTCAATTTCTCACTTTTAGAATCTCAACGTTTTCCGGACATCAAAGGTGATCGTATCTGAAGGTCCTAGAACATCGTAATTTATTTATCGAGCTTCGTTTCCAATATTGATATGACTGCGATTAAAGTAAAAAAACTAGAGGTGCTACAGAAAGGCACAGACTTTCTCGAAGTAATGTTTTCTAATTTCCTTGATGTGTACTGGCTTTACGGTATTGTCCCGTCTTCTAGCCAGCTGCCACCTATCGCCGCCAAAAGTACATTTTTTTGAATCACACAAATGTTGAGTTTTTGAGAAACTTCATTTGACATTATTTAAAGCGCATGTACCCATAAGAATTTACAGAAATCGCCTATAATGTAAATATTACCGACGTGAAAGACAAGTCAAAAAATGTGTATTTTTTGAAAAATCAAAAGGATAGAGCAATATGGCGTTTATGTCTTCGTATAGAGTTCGTTTGGCACTAATTCTAGAGAAACTGAAATTATTTCATTAGAAAACTGAAGAGTGGGGGAAAACAGCACTGGTTAGTACGAGCAGAGCCTAGACTGGAGAGAAATAAATAATAAATCAATAAACTAACAATAATTAAGTTAGTCAGTAAGTTATGTTAGGTTAGTAAACAGTAAAAAAAAAAGTTATAAGTTTTAGTCAATTGCTAAGTATAAGTAGATAAATAAGTCAATAAAAATAAATAAATTAACTTATAATAATTAAAATAAGTTAAATAAATAAAAATTAAATTAATTAAAATAAGTTAAATAAATTTAATTTAAATTAATTAAAATAAGTTAAATAAATTAAAATTAAATTATATTAAAACAAAATAAAAGGAAACGGTTAAAATAAAACACATTAGGAGGCGAAGGGAAGTAGGAATCGGAAATGTTAGGGCAGAGGCGTTGGTGCGGACGATTTTCTGTGGTGCTGTTTGTTTTCAGGTGCGGAGGAGGCCAAACACTGGAAGGAGAATGCCTGACGCCCGCGCCAAATAAATAAATGGTTTAGAAACCGGATAGATTAGCATGTACTCGGCTTCTGACGGCAGGTTTTTCCCCCTTCAGGGGTTTTTTCCTCAGCCGTACCTTATGGTCTCTTTCCGCGGCTTTGATGCGAAGGAGAGACCATTTGGGGTGAATACCAGAATTCGAAAGGTTAGAACGCTGTAGAATGTAGGTATTGTAATGGCTTAAAGGCCTTCGGCCTAGCCACATTGCATCAAGATTTTTACTTTGCCTGTAATAATTACCTATTAAATAAATAAATAAAACTATTCCTACCAAACATTTAAAGACAAAATGAGGAGCCGTTTTTTAGAAAATCTTGTCTTGTTATTTTTTAAATTGCAAATATTGCATGCACTATTTCACGAAAACTACTAAAATTTTCAAAAAATGTACCTGACTTCATTGAAAGAGCTATTTATGGACAAAAAATTTCATTTGAAGGAAAAATTTCTATCTTCAATTTTATAGTTGCAGGAAGACGCCGGAAAAATTCAAACTTTTGCAATTTTTGAAAATTTAGAGTTAACCGCGAAAATTGGACCTATCCTGCCTTTATAAGTGTATTTTACTCTATTCTTACAAGACATTTAAAGAAAAAAATTGGGTACCTTTTTGAAAACATTTTGAAAATGTCCGGGGGGCTTCATGTTTGAAAGAATGTTTTTGAAAATTTCAAAGCTTCAACTAGAACCAGATCGACAGGGGATTCTTCAATTTGGAAAAGATCGTGTGAATGGTTTAAGAGCTAGTAATGTTCAGAGACGGACGGACAGACGCACAGACGGACGTTAAAAAAAACATTTTTTCAGAATCAGGGGACCCCAAAATAAGTATTTCCGTTGAAATCTCGAAATCGATTTTCCGCAGCAATACATAACTTTCTCTGTACTACGCATATTATTTCCGTACATATGTATGTATACGAGAAAGTAATAATCATAACATATTTTTAATTTAAAATTTCGTGTCTTTCCGTCTCTCCTTTAAATTCTTTCTAACAGAGGAACAGTATTGCACCATTAAGGAAGGCGATAAATAATGAACTAGACGATGACGAAACAACGATTAAAAAAGACACACTCTGAAAACAAAAAATAAAGAGAGGAAAGGGGGACATATCATTTTTATTAAATAGCGAAAAGTTATATAGTGAAAAGTTAAATAATGAAAGTGAAATTGTGAAGAGGCATTCAGCAAAAAGCAGTAGAGTGAAATGTGAAAGTGCAGAGGGCAAGTGATAAAGTCTGGGCAGAAGGAGTGAGTGCTAGATACTGAGACCGAGAAGGCACGAGAGAGATTGTGAAGGAAGGAAATAGGATGGAAGGAGAAAGGAAGAAAAATCCAAAGGAAGGAAAACAGAAAAAAGGAGACAGAAAGGAAAGGACAGAAAAGGGCAAAAGAAGGATTGATTGGTTGGTTGGTTGGTTGGACTCCGGCATTCGCTTGGTGTTGATCGGGGAAACCACGGAAATCTTCCGATCAGAGCAGCCGGCCTCTAGAATTCTCCTCCAGATAGCGACTTAATTCGACCTAGCTGACAAGCTAGGGTCGAAAATCCTGCCTGCCGCCGTCGGGACTCGAACCTAGGACCTCCCGATCAGAGGAACTGCAGTGGTAACAGTTGATGCACTGAGCCGCCTCTCCCTGTACAAAGGAAGGAAAGGACGGAATTTTGGAAGGAAAGGAGAAAGGAAGGAGGCAGGGAGGAGAGCAGGAAAGTAGAGGAGGAGGCATGAGCGAAGGCGAGGAGAGAAGGGCGCATGCTGCGCGCGCCGGTAGGCAGGCAGCGGGCCCCTGGGCCAGCCGACGTGAGAACGGCCGGCCCTTCGGCGCGATAGCGCGTGGTAGGCGCGCACGCGACGTCCGTTCGTGGCCCGAGCTTTGCCCCCCCCCGCTCTCCATCCTCCGTTCCCTTCACCCCTCCACACCCTTCCTCACCCTTCCCCTTTCCCATTCCCGCTCCCGCTTCAAGGCCGTTTCTCGCGTCTGCCCGATAACTCGCGCCCTATTAATTGCAATGCCGGTCCGCCGTGTATTAAGACGTCGCCAGATTTTTCCATCCGCGCCCCGCCTCCTCCCCCTCCTCACTCCACGTCGACCCGCCCTCATCCGCCCCGCTCCACCACGAGCCAGCCCTCCTGTCAGCGCCAAAGCCTCCCTTCTTTCTACGTTTCATCACTCGGAAACTTCGCTGCTGAGAGTTTTTATGGTAGTCCCAACTTTTCTACATGTAATTTCGTCATACATCAAACTGTCTCTTCTTTCATTTCATACCGATTTCTTTCTTCTTAGCGGACTGCAAAGAACACAATAGCTTTAACGAGAAATGTTTCTCGAGCTGTATTCAGTAACAGAAAACAAGACGGAAAGGAGTGAACATATTCTCTCACCGAAAGAAGTTTTGCGAATTAGAGGGAGTGAAGCTTTTTATACAAAATGGCAGTGATAGGTCACTTATAGCACGTTCAAAGTAACCTTTTTGCAAGTCTCCATTTGGGACGAACACGTCTTACAAATCTATAATGATTCTGGCCGCTCGATGGTAAGATTGAAAGGTCATTCTTAACACGAGGATACGTATAAACATCTTTGGAAATAATATTCTTTCTAATAGTGTTTTGAATAATAGAAAAGGTATTGCATTTTGATTAAAACACCGTCTGTCAACTTTCCTTCATGCACACTGCCAAGTGACAACATTACAGAATAATCAACAAAATATATTGCATCATGCTATGTTAAATTAAGTGCAACAAAATAAATATGATTATTTACAGTTCATTAGTTCGTAGGGAGGAGTCCAGGTTTCTTCCACGGGATATGGTGATGATATCCCCCTCCAGGATCGTAAGATCCGACACTATATGGTTGGGCATATAAGTATAATTTCGTGTACGTAAGGGGAGAGGGTAGGACCAGTAAGAGGAAGAAGAAGGAAAGATCGCGCGCGTTCCGTGGCCCGTTTGTTAGGGTACTGCTTCGTCTTTCGCCTGGTATTGATCAGAAAATCCATGGAAAACTCCCGGCCAGTGGAGCCGGGCGCTAGAATTCTCTTCCAGGCAGCGTCTGAATATGACCAGACTATCTTCCTAGTGTCGAAAATCGTGCCACCGTTGTAACTGGAACCCCAGACCCTCCCAGTCATAGGCACTGTAGTGGCATCAGTTGATACCCAGACCTACTTAAGCCTGTTCACACAGAACATAAAGACAACGCATAGAAATTGGGGATAAACGTTAATTTTTAGACGGAACACGTAAAGAATACTTTCCTGCTTTCAAAAGCAATATATTTCAATGTTAAAAAAATGTCTTTCTTATGACTGAAAAACAAGCAGGAAGTGAAGCCCGGTTTAAAAGCCGCGTCACCGCCCGGCGTTCTACATTCAGCCGTCTCAGAAGGGCAGTCGGTGGCTGGCTGGGAACCAAAAATCCGAAGTACTCGTTTGCACCAGCGATCACAACTCAAGGTAAAAATATGGGATCGAAGCGTTACGCAGATGCGTGCGGGAATTGCGCGCCCGTGATAAGTGGTCAGGTAGCGCATTGATTTTCAGTTCTCCTGGCCCAATTGACCCCGCTATTCCTCTCCGCGATCGACAGAAATTCGTTTACACAATCAGCCATCAGTTACGCTGAAGAACTGTACTACTTTGAGTACAATTCCGCGTTAATTTACGAGGCGGGGCCGCTCGAAAGGTCACGAGAAAAAGTTTCCGCTCGGCGACACAGAATATCGATAGGAAACGAACGCAGCCTCTGCCGCGCGGCCGACAGCTACTACTTAATAAATAGCCGCACGTTCCGGGGCGTTTATCGAGTTGGGGGAAATCTCGCAACCGATGCCGAAATGGAACCGGGAGCTCCCCGCCTCCTCACCGCGCGTCGAACGGCCGCGGAGCTCAAGATCGTGCGTTCCCAGCGGCAGCTCTGATTTCTCGCCGTTTCTTTGTCGTTTTCTCATTTCTTTCTTCTTATTCTTTCTTATCATTACCACAATTATTGTTAACCACTTGTTCAATATATACAATGTAGTGTATATTATACACAATAGGTAGTTCCTTTCTGTTCATATGTCATGAGTTTCTGAATTTGTAGTTCTGGGAGTGGTATATTCATTTGCGTAGACTGCCAGCAATCATCCTCAATATTATATTTTCCTCTTCCATTTAAGTGTTTTATTATGATAAACATTATTGCTATCAGCCGTAACTAAATAAAGTCTTATTATTGTTATATGATTTATTTCTACGACATTTTGCATTTTATTTTCGATCCTTGTTAGATTCTATGTTGTATTTATACTGTTCCTTTATTTTTGACGTTTAAATATGATTATCGATTTCGAATGAATGTTAGTCAATGCTTTTTATGAAATATTTCACCAAGAATAATACTGTATTTTAAGACGAGTGAGTTACTAAATTTGCTGTTTCTTACTGACCAAAGTTTACATTTTAGTGTATTAGGCTTTCAATTTATCGAAGATTATGAATTCACGTGACTTGCGCAATTTCCAAATACTAGTATTTTTATTTTCATTTCTAATGTGTATTTGTGTCTGAAGTTTACTACCAAAAAATTAATACGTGCCCATTGTTTAATCTTTCATTGTGGTATTACTCTACCTATATATAAAAATTGCACAGTAATGGAAAAGTCAAAACAGGGAGCAGATTATAGACTTCAGCTATAAAACAAAATTAATAATAACATTTCTTTCAATTTTACAGATTACACCATGTCTGGCAAAGTGGACGCGTACATTAAGTTAAATTGTAAAACTATCCATTATACTTGTATTACTTCACTTGCTTGTTATTTATCACAGCGAAAGAAACGGAGATTCAATTTTTCTTCATTATCATTCATCTCATAATAACTATCTCGATTACTTCGATTCATTTGTTAATATTAAATATCAGTAATAACTAGTGTATAAACATATAAAAAGAAACGAATGAACCAGTAGTTTACGCCCTTTAGAAGCTGGAAATCTCCCACCCAAATACCGTCTTCCGCGCTGAGTCCATGTATTCCCACCTTGAGGTCGCGGATGCCTCCCGGTTCCTTTGTAGAAGATCTAAGACGCCCAAGCAAATGCAAAGACGCAGGCGGAGTAGATCTCGCAGTGGCCCGCTATTTGTGGGAGATACCAGGGATTATCCTGTTTACCGGAGACAATGAGAGATCGCGAGCAAACCGCCTCTGAGCTCAGGGCGCGACCCAGCGCTTCAAACACAGAGCCCGCCCTCTTTCCTCGTCTCCCCGCCACCGCTGTTGCCACCGCTGTCGTGACCACCGCCACCACCACCACCACCACCCCAGCTGCCATCGCTACCATATCCGAGGATACCGACGCCGCCGCTGCTCCTCGTTTTCCTCTCAAGAAAAGTTTCTCCAAAATGAATCGAAGAAGCTCTCGTGGCCTCGCCTTCGTGGTAATATCGCCATTCGAATAACGGAGAAAAAGAAGAAGCACGATTTTAATTGAGACTTCCGCCTGATTGAATTGGTCATAATATCTCAGCGAAACTCTTTAACCCCATCGCCATTTGAAAAAAAGAAGAGGGGCATATTTGTCTTATTACTGGAGCTATACCTGACCGGAAAGCTTGAGGAGAGCCGATCGCTGGGCGAAATTAGAACGGTATTTTTTGGCGCGGTACATGTTCAGCCACTACGTGATCCAATTTCTGCACGAGCAGTAAGACGATCAAAACGACCCGAGAAGAAAGCGGAGAACGATCGGGTCGGTAGTGAGAAAAAAATTTGGCAGCGGCCGGTGGTGGTGAAAACGTCCACTCGCCGTTCACGAACAACTCGTCCAGGCAGCAGTTTCCTCGCTCTTTCCCGTTCTTCTCATGCTCCCTTCCTCATCCACGCTCTAAAAGAAGAGTGATTGCCAGGTCTATTTTTTCGGCAGAGGAGGAAATGATGGAAGTGAAAGAAAGACAGAAATAGTGTAACAAGTGCTGGAATATGAAATACTTCGCCGTCGTTGGGAGTTAACTCACGCTCCTTTCGAAAAGAATCTCTTTCACGGAAGGAAAAGGGGTTTGGTCCCCCAGTGTGATACTATCTACCAAACCATAGACAAAGACGTCGACGGGGCCAAGTGAAGGTGGGTAATAATTTTATCAATTGAAAATTCCATTACGTGAAATAAAATGTTGCGTTCTGCAAAGTATGTCAAGCTTTTAGTATGTCATCGAACGAGTGTGGATAAATATTTAAACACGTCGTATCATTTGTCACTCACTCCCTAATATAATACAAAGTGATATCGATAAAATAATAATAATAATATATTTGTATTGACTCCAATAATATATTTCATCATAATTTCTCATCTCTCTCTAGAATTTGAATTTTTAACATTTTTCAATGGACAAGAGTATCATAACAGAAGCTCCAGTTGAATACACATTTCTACGTTTAAAATGTAACCATTTTTTTCTTAAGCATACTCAACTATTATTGAACGGTTCAAAAAATGTCGTGGGTTTATAATACTAGCAAGTCTTCGAGAGTTCATTTGATTGATTTTGAAAAGAACTCTTTATGTGACGCTTGGAAGAAATGCATAATACGCACACGTTTTATCTAAACGTTGACTCCCACATTCGGATAATTTTCTGGAGAATTACGTGTATTCTTGAAGCAAATATCTGGCATAACGTATCAACTATTAATCAGTAACAGGAAATGAATGTAAAAATACAATCTTATCAATAACGAAGTTCACAATTTTAATGTCATCTATACTTTTTTTCAGTTACATTAAATCATTTTCAGAAACTCCTTTATTCTAATTTTCACTTTAATAGGAAATTATTGTATTTACTAAAGTTCATTACTAGCATTATTATTATTATTATTATTATTATTATTATTATTATTATTATTATTATTATTATTATTATTATTATTATTACCGACGTTTTGTTTACCAGTTGTATGTTGCAAAAATCATGACGCTATAAATGTAAGGAATCTAATTTACTTTACAAAAAAATCATGTCCATTTTAATGTCACGCCCAAAAGGCAATACAGTCTAACACGAACAAAAACTACAAACAACAATGACTTCATCTTCGCAAGCAAATTGTCACGAAATTTCCGGCTAAATTTGTTGTAGAGCGTCGCAGCTCAGGATGCAGGAGCGCGCTTATCGCTCGCAATTCGCCGATTCCGCGACCACCACGATGTTCCTGCTCGCGCAGCCACAAAGACCAAAGATTTGCTGCGAAATTATCGCACAAACTCCTCGTTGTGTGCGTTTTGTTGTAGAGAGCGGAGAAGGCAAACAGCGGGGACTAAAAACCCTTTAGTGGCAACATAACACGGAAACAAGAAATCCGCAGGTTCTTGCTACTTGGAGGAGGACCTGCCAATTAAGATCTCCAATACTGTGCAAAAAGGAGATATTTAAGAAGACAGTGTTATGAACGGGTCAATAAGGTTTATTCTAGGAAACGAAACGTTGAAAACAATGTTGGGAAAGTTCAAATTGTATTTTGGTTGAAAATTAAAATTCCAACACAAAAAAATATTTCGATTCAACAACTATTTCAATTCATTTAAATAGTATGGATGAAAAATGCTGGCCTCACAATGTGTGATCATCACTTGTACTTAGTGTTATATCCCAAACATGAGGATAGAAGAAAATAACGAAGCGTGTTCCAAATTGTCAGTGAATTGTCCCAATACACGTTGGTTGATGATGGACTCCTTCACTTTTCACTCGTGAAAGATTTGAAAGCGTTTAACATTGTTTTGCTAGAACCGCACAGTTTTGAGGCCTAATATTTCCACTTTTCTCCATTCATAAAATCATACAAAAGATAAAAATGAAACCATAGACGCATAAATGCCCCTAAGAATACTGATTATCCATTGAAAAATTACTTTCATCATACTCACAAACACACAACATAGCAATAATGTGTGAGTGTGATTGGAGTCACAAACGCGCGCAAACAATATATTTTTTAGAAAAACGTACTCGTCACTAGTCTTTGGGTTTTGAATTATCAATTAATCGCATTTTAAAAATTATTTTAGATTTGAAAATGACCAAAAGATCGATCGGTCGATAGAAAAGAACACGTTGACGAAGAAAGTCCATTATCGCGCGGCCCCTCCCCGACGTCAATCCCCGCCCCGGTGGCCCGTCTCCACCTCCACAACAACGGCTACGGCAGACGCATCTCCGGCGGCCGTCGGAGCGGCGCGCGGTCCTCGGGGCTATCAGGGTCAATCAAATTCCCATTTCGTATGCAGCTGCCTTCCGGGGTCGGGAAGGGCGCGAGGGGCTCGGGCGGTGCGGGCGGAGCGGGCGGCGCGGGCGGCGCGGGCGGCACGGGCGGTGTGGCCAGGCCCGTTTCTTGCGTCTCCCGCTCCACCCCTCCGCCCCCTCCTCCCGCCCCCGCACCGGGACTCCACCGCGGACTGCTCCGTGTCTCCTTGCGTTCCGCGTACCACGTTCTGCTTCCCGCTCGCTCACGCGTCTGACAGTTAAATGACAAGTATTTCAACAAAACAGCCACGAGTCGTCGAGCCGTCGCCCGCTTCCGATCGATGGGACTGCAGCCCGCACGACGCGCCTGTACGGCGGGTTGCGGAGCCAGCGGCAGGGGGGACCAGCGGCCAGCCGCTCCGCCTTCGGCCGCCGCCGCCGCCGTCCCCTCCGCACCGCTGCGACCGACCGCAACGCGCTGCCCCAACTTCCATTTGCGACAGAACTTCGCAGCGGAAATGAAAGGGGCCGAGCTCGCCAGGCGTTAAGCTCCCGTTGGAGCACCGGCGTGGAGGTGTGTGGAGCCCGGCGCCCGACAGCAGCGCCCGGTGCCTGTGCGTCCCAGCGTGTCATCGACGCTGATTGACACACAATTCGCCGCGGCAAATGTGGAGGGGGACGGCGGGCGCGGCGGGGAGGCACCGGGCGCCCAGCGGCCATATTGCTGTCGGCTGCACGGCCCGGCGGCGGGGAAAGGGGCAGCGGTGGCGGCAGCGGCGGCGGCGCGGCCGGAGGGGACGGCGGGGGCGGGGCGCGCGGCGCATCTATAGCAGCTGTCACATAAATCACGGGCGAATGAGGCGACAGAGACGGAAAAACGCGCTCCATCATCTTGAGAATGACACTTGATAAATAACGGGCGCGCGGCGGCCGGGCCAGCGTCCTCGCCGCCGTGGCGCGCGTCGCTTGAGGCGCCGCCGTCTTCCCACGCCGCCTCCGGCCGCCCAACCGCGCACCTGCGCCCGCCACAGCGCGTTAGCTCGGATTCCTCCCTGCGCAGTTGCGCTCTCCCAAGGTATGGGCTGAGGGAGATAATACAATATTTACTTTCTTTTTCAATTTAATTTGCTGTTGTTCTATAGTAGTTGTTGGTGTTGTTCTGTATAATGCTCAGACTCGCAAATCGGTTTCATACACGGGGTGTATTATATTGACTTTCTAATTTGTCATTGATAATGGTGCCAAATCAGAAACGCAATCAATGAATATTTATTCCCAGTTCAGATCATAATGTTGTCTACCATTTTCTTTCTTGTTTTCATATCTTGTATCATTTAACTGCATTACGCATTTCTCGCCTTTCATTTCTCTTTTTTATTTCTTTAAATTTATAACTTAATTATTGATTTCCATTGCAACTAAATGATAACTCGCTTTCTAGATGCCCATAAACACTGACAGATGGAGTGAAGGTTTTCAAAAATTATAGTGACCCTCGTTGATTTCAGTAGTATTAAAATAAATGTGTATATAATGAGGTGTGAAAACTAATTAAACCTATTTTCACGAGGCTGTCTTATCTCAATCAACAGTCAATAATTCATAACGGCATGACTTATCATATGCCACTGCGAGTATGACGCGGTTATGACGCGCACGAATAATGACGTGATGTGAACGAGATGTAGTCAGTATCGTGTATGAATAAAACACCACACGATTTCCGTAGGAAATGAGAAAACGTCCGCATGTTGCAGAGTTTTTGAGAAATGTTATTTCCGAAGCAATACAAATAGAGCTGTAAATGCCATAATCATAACAATCTTGTACAGAATAAAAAGTACATTAATCATGAAAAAATATCATCGTCCACTTCTAAGAGACGTTTAATTGCAGTTTTCGAATAGATTATAAGGTGGAAATATACCACTTTTTAGAATTATACAAGAATATATAATTGTATAAATGACTTAATACAACATTAAACCGAATAAAATAATTATTCACTTATTTTACAGTATTATTTATCGTATTGTGTCAGAACATCTGCAAATATTGCCTCTGAAGAGCAATAACATTCGCAGCTGTGTACTAGCTGATTCCTTACAGACATTTTATACAAAAATTCTCTTTATCACAAGCTTACTGATAAATGTTCTAACATTTTTAAATGTATTATATACTTCAATTTCATGAATACTTTTCAAATACAAATAAGTAGTAAATAAAATAAATTGAAAGTTATTGCCTCATTTAATACAAGAGTACATTCGAAGCTTGCAAAAAAATATCGGAACATATCAGAAAAGGAACACACGTATTCACTTTTCATTAGAAGGAAATAAATGTTTCATCGCTCAAAAGCCCGAGCGATCTGGTTTCGAGGCCTGCTCGAAACATATCTCCCGATTTCCCAGCAAAGCTTATATTTCTCTTTTCTTTTCCCGTCATATCGAATTTGTGTCGGTGTAGTAGATAATTTGACGCCGGCACAATTTCGAAAATATGTGCCGGGGGAGGAGTCGGACGCGAGCGCGAGCGCGGAAAAACGGACACCGGTGGCGCATGGGCAAAAAAAACGCAGAGAGCTGGGAGGGGGCTGAAGGAGGAGGGGGAGGGGAGGGGGCCTTGAGAGCAGAGAGCGCGGACGGAAGGGGGCGGCGACAAGGGCGAGGGCGGCAATAAGGAAGACGCACAAAAGGCGTCGCGCGCAATAAGCGGTGGCGAAGGGCAAAAACGCGCAGAGGGAGAGGAGGGAAAGCGGAGAAGGGGAGAGGTGGGGTGGGGTGGGGTGGGGGTGGGGGTGCGGTGGGGGCAGCCAGCCTTTTTGTCTCTGCGCCTCCAGCGAGTGATTAGACGGGCAGAGGTACCGGCGCGAGGAAGAGTCCTAGCCGTCGGTTAGCAGGGCTGGGAGGGGGAGGGAAACCGGGGGAGCGGACTCGGACGCCTCTTCGTTTGCTCGCTTTTCATCTGCTACGGCCTCCAACGCCCCATCTCTCCCGCTCGCTCGCTCGCTTGCTTCTTCGAGAGAGCTGCCGTGCGTGCCGGTCAGCGTCCGGCCGAAGGTGCTCGCCCTTAGGCCGCACCCACGCCCGCGCTCGCGCCCTTAGCCCTTTGCTCTCGGCCAGGGCTTCTTCCCCGGGACGGATCCACCAGCGCGAAGCGATGCCACCCTTCGTTCATCGCGCTCTCGCAAATAAAAAAAACTAATGGACTTCTGAGATCACGTTTCTGCCAGAGAAGGTGGATAAGCCGATATTGCGTGCTCAAATACAATCAAAATGTAAAGTGAAGAATTATTCTATCAGGTGGCCAGCCTGAGACTGGGAAGCAGCTTGCTCGCCGTTTCAATGTGTAGGCACTAGGGTTTACTAACACTCCGCTGGTATTCGTGGTAGACGAATCTGAATTTCCAGGAAGATTCCCCCTGATATAGCATCACTTCCAAAAGTCTCGAACATTTGCTTATATTTCGTTACATTTCCATATGTTCTGCCTCTTTTAAGGGTTCATTTGAACACATTGCAAAATTAGAAATTAATTGTTACTTTGTTTACGAATGTTTTGATGCACTGGTTGCGATTACCTTCTATATTTAGACACTTCAACACAATTAAATGAAGATTGGTCTTTTAATTTTGAAAATAATAATAATAATAATAATAATAATAATAATAATAATAATAATAATAATAATAAATCATTATCATTTCTCCCCTTTGATGATACAAATCGTCAAAACTGCTAAGAATGAATCAAGAACTGACGAGAAGTTTAGAGAGATATTACTAAGATTTCGAAAGAGCAGAGAAAAATTGCACATATTGCAATGTTTATTTGTTTTTCTAGTCACGCAGAATGGGCGAACAGTATAGCTAAAACTTATGTGACTAGTCGAAATGCCTGAAATACAATTGTGGAAATTAATTTCCAGGTGTGATTTGTATTTGTGACTTATCGTCAAGCCTTTCACAGAATATCAACATGCGATTTCATCTATCTTCCCTTAGAAATGACACATTTGACCACTTAACTTAGGGTATTCAAAAGAATCGTGAAGAAAACTTACACTACTACCTACGAAACAGTAAAGGGCTGTGATAAAGTATTCTCGTTTTACATGCATAGCTAATAAGTATGCGGTAAATGTAACCTTAGAATATTCAGTTGTCTGTATCGTCATTAATACGAGTAAGGATTTACATGTCAAGCGGTATCATTAAGTGCTTTCACTGCAAAGAAGAAGGTCATATTGCCAAAAACTGTAAAAATGTAGGAGACATTAACCTCAACCAATCGGAAGACATAATTGATAACAATGTAGCCGCTGACAACGAACAAAGAGATAAGGTTCCTAGTTACCATGAATTTCCCCCACTTGACCAGAACAAGCCTGTTAAGAGAGCCTTATCACAGATCACAAGTATTCCCAGCAACAATTCAAGTGAACTTCAGGAAGAACAATTCAACCGTCCCCAAGGAAAAATTAACGGTTCGGCAAAACCAACTAAGAAAAAGAAAAGGAAGGTATCCAGGGAGAACACCGTTAGTAGTGTTTGCAACAAGAAAAGCATAGTGGAGCAACTAGCCCCAGCGAAAGAAAGAATAGAAGAATCCAACAATGTACTAACGTACGAGCAACTAAAAGACTTTCTGGAAAATACTTATGGCTTAAGTAACCCTCTTCAAATATCTCTTAGTTACACCAAAGAGACAGGCAGGCTAATTGAAATGCTTAAAGAAATATATCCATTACTGTCTGACAGAGGAATAAAATCAAGATTTACGAGAATTATGAAGAAACTTAAGGACCCAGTCATCTCAGATTCTTCAAAGGAATCGTCTGACAACGACGAACTAACAAGCGAAGATCTTCAAATATGAAGATAAGAATTTTACAATGGAATGTGAACGGTTTTTTCACTAGATATGAATTTCTTCAGAAGATTCTAAAAGACGAAAACTATGATATACTGTGTATCCAAGAAACCAATTTCAAAAATAAGTATTATTTTAATATAAAAGGTTATCAATGTTTTTATAAAAACAGGGTGATATGTGGAAATGCCAGTGGCGGTGTTGCGATTTATGTTCATACGTCCATGAAGTGCAGTGAATGCGTTATTACAAGTGACTTAGAAGTATGTGTGATACGGCTGCATATTGGCGGTAGTAGCTTTCATCTGTGTAACGTATACATTCCTAATGCGTTTCAGCTAGAATCTCGCCACCTAGACAGCTTATATTCACAAATATCTGGCCCGGTACTGATAGTCGGCGATTTTAATAGCCACAACTTGATTTGGGGATCAACCAGAACTGATCGTAGAGGGAAAATTGTTGGTGAATTTGCGAACAATGAAGATCTTATAGTCTTGAACGATTGCAGAAAATCTACATACTTCAATGCGGGTAGCGGCAACTCATCTTGCATCGACCTAAGCATCTGCACTCCAACTTTGGCCAGATATCTAAAATGGAACGTGATGGAAGACCTTCACAACAGTGATCATTATCCTATAGCATTGTCATATGATAATTCGATTATTCCTGAGGACATCTATATGCCCAGATGGATATTTAAAAAGGCCAACTGGAAGTCGTACCAAGACATCATTGCAAGCAAAGTTCAGAACCTTAAGAAATTGAACATCGACGATTCAGTGCAAATAAACGATATTGTGAACAACTTTACAGAACTTATACTGTCGACAGCGGATGTGACTATACCCAAAACAAAAAATACTAAAAGTAAGAAGAAACTACCTTGGTGGACAAAGGAATGTGAAGAAGCGGTTAAGAATTACAAGCACTGGTTTAATGTATTTAAGAAACATAACACAAATGAAAATCAATTCAAGTTTAAATCAGCACGAGCCAGGGCAAGAAGAATCATAAAACAATCTAAAAGGAGCTGCTGGAAGGAATACATTTCATCCTTAAACAGTAAACTGAACTACACGGAGGCTTGGAAGAAAATAAACGCTATCGATGGAAAATTCAGAACAAATTACCCGAAGTCTATGTATACGCCAGACGGACAATTCATTCATGACCCGTGCGATATTGCAAATAGCTTTGGAAAGTTTTTCGCCTCCAATTCTAGTGATGCGAACCTTGCGGATAGCTTCACGAAACATAAAGAAGAAACTGAGAAATCTCCCCTAAATCTGGAAGTAGAAGAAGATGAAATAGATGATTCCATACAACTGAATGTACCCATTACGCTCCGAGAACTTAAGGTCAATATACGTCAACTAAAAGACACAAGCGCCGGTCCCGACGGAATACCTAACATATTTATCCGGATGCTCCCTGAAGAAGCTATCAATGTTCTTTTAGACATTTACAATTATCTATATTTAAACAATGTCTTCCCACAAAAATGGTCAGAAGCGGTTATTGTTCCAATTCACAAGCCTGGTAAGGACCAATTTTTAATAGACAGCTACAGGCCTATTGCCCTAACGTGTTGTCTGTGTAAATTACTTGAGAAGGTAGTGAACTACAGACTTAAATGGTACCTAGAAAAACATCAGCTAATATCGCCTCATCAAAGTGGTTTTCGCAAGAACCGATCTGCCTTAGACAGCATTGCAATAATTGAGAACAGCATCTACAATGGATTCGCCAATAACATGTTCACAGTGGTACTAAGCCTCGACATCGAAAAGGCATATGAGATGGTTTGGAGACGGCGTATTATGGACATAATAACGAAACATGGAATTAAAGGCAACATAGCTAAGTTCGTGCATAACTTCGTTAAAGAACGTTACATTACTGTCAGAGTAATAGGAGTCTTATCAGAGAGATATATGCTGACAAATGGAGTACCGCAGGGCTCTGTGCTTAGTGTGACCTTGTTTTTGTTGATAATAAATGAACTGCAGACCAAAATCAAACCTCCCGCGATAGTAAGCATGTATGCGGATGACTGTAATATATGCATCACTGGTAAACATCTGACTTCCATAGCAGTTATAGCGCAAAACATCTTAGACACCATCCTGCAGTTCTCCACTGAAGTTGGTCTAAAATTCTCCAAGACGAAATCCACATTCATAATTTTCTCCAGGAAACGATCCACTGAGAAGACTCTATCCCTGAATATCGGTGAACACAAGATCAAACAATGTAATGTAAATCTTAAAAGTCTTAGGCCTGACACTTGACGAAAGACTATCCTGGATACCTCATATTAAAAGCCTGAAAGTGGAATGCACGAAAAGGCTAAACTTGATGAAAATCATAAGCCATTCGGCGTGGGGGGCCGATTATACTGTGCTTAGAAGAACATATCAGGCGTTGATCAGGGCTAAAATGGATTATGGCAGCATATTCTACGATGCTGCAAATAAGAATATTAAAAGAATACTCGATCCTATCAATAACACTGGTGCCAGGCTTATATGCGGAGCATATAGAACAAGTCCGGTGATAAGCATGTTACAGGAAGCTAATTTACCACCCCTGGATAAAAGAAGAAGAAATCTAATTGTAGGATATATAATCAAAGTTACAGCTAACTGTGGCAACCCTGTGAACCAAATTTACCAGCTTACATACAGACATAGGAAGAAATTATGTTTCAAAAAGAAACTACCAAAACCAATCACTGTACGGGCTATGCAAATACTAAGCACAATATCAGAAAAAATTCCCCCTCTTAAACCCATCAGTATCACTGACTATGCACCATGGACCATGCACGACATTAAAGCTGAGGAGCTGACAAACAATCCTAAGAAGTCAAATATTCACAACCAAGAGATAAGAGCCAGAATAGGAGAAGAAATTGCCAAATATGAGAACTACAACAAAATATACACAGATGGCTCGAAAAGTAGCAACTTGGTGGGATGTGCCGCTGTAACGTCAACGAGAGTAATACCAACCAAACTGCCCGACAAGTACCCAGTCCTGTCCAGCGAATTATATGCCATCATCACAGCACTAGACTACATTCTCGAAGACAATGAACGTAAATTTTTGATCGTAACAGACTCCAAATTGGCTCTGTCGACTATTGGAAATGTCTTTTATTCAGGAAACCCGCTAGCTTTAGACATTGTTAGTATGATAAGAAACTTGAACTTTAAAGGTAAAGACATAGTTTTTGGATGGATTCCGGCTCATGTGGGTATCACGGAGAATGAGCTGGCAGACAGATCTGCAAAAGAGGCGTCACAACTTGATGAAAGAAGTAACCTTCCCATAATACCACAGGACTATCACGCCAACATCAAAAGAAAATTACAAGAATTGGACAGACAGGAATGGAATAACAACGCCCAATGTAAATTAAGAAGTATATGTGAATATGATGACTACAATCCAGCCACATTCTTCTGCAGAGCTGACCAGGTTGTGTTAACTAGATGCAGAATAGGTCACACCAAGCTCACACATGCCCATCTGATGACAGGAGAAACAGCTGTTATGTGTAATATGTGTAATGTTTCTATGTTTGTTAATCATTTATTTCTGTGCCCCAGGTTTGAGACTGACCGGAAGAGACATGGAGTTGAGAAAGACATGTCAAGTGTACTAAAGGACAAAGATCAATGCAATCGGTTTCTCAAGTTTTTGAAAAGCATAAAATTGTACGGGGATATATAAGACATGTGTATAAACTTTAATAATGTAATGTGAATGTTCCTATAAATGTCATAACTTCCTATGTACAAAAATATTAATGTTATTTTGTAGTTGTCGCTAATAACCTTTTTGTAGTTGATGCGACATAAAATAAAATAAAATTAATAATAATAATTAATACGAGTAACTTGAAAGCACTGCAGTAAATTATGAGACTACTTTAATATGTTATTGGCAAAAACCAAAGCTATTCAAGAATTGAAGATATTTTACTCAATGTGCTATATCAACATCGACATGAATGTTCAGTCTTGCGGCACTCTTTCGTCTTTGGAACACAGAAATTGAAAATATTGTTCGGCTCTCTCAGTTTCTGAACGAACTTAAAGAAGTTTTCAGTTAAGACAATCGAGAAAGAATTAACGTCGTTGAAAGTTTCGTTCTACAGTTGCCCAGAAGAACAAGAGAGGCTGACGTGCAAATGCGGGACATGTTGGGTCTTGTAATTTCATTATCGAAATTGATATTCTAATATTACATTTTTTGCCGCGTGGTTGTGAATTTCAAGAAATAAAAAGGCATATTAATATATTAGCAATTCACATTATTTAATTCCTCTAAATGACGCATAAAAAATTTAACTATGTGACTAACAAACTGCACGAGGGTGCTTACGCTAATACAATCAAGTTTCTCAGTTTATAAAAAATTAAAAGAATTAAGGTTTTCGGAAAAACAAACCCCATAAAACGTACGATATTAGAACGCAAAGTAAAATAGAACATTTAAAAATCTGTAGTTTTAATTTCTTGTTTAGGTACAAATGCTGAAATATGGCAATGTAGTCGTTAAAAAGCATAGACGGAGTGCCGATATTTGATACATTGTACTACATTGTATTACGGTTTGGTCAGAATATAAGGAATCTTACTCATCAAATGAATATATTACCATATTAAGTTGTTAGCTATATTGGGGTAATTTATTAAGTAAATTAAGATAAAGTTACAGGATGGTTCGTTAGTGAGAAATGTTAATAAATAACGGCTTTTTGTTCAGAAGTTAGAGATGCATCAATTACACATTTTAAACGCCATTTCCTCAGTTTATCGAAAACAGAAGATATGTGAAGTTTCAATTTAATTGGAGCTTAACGGATAACCTACCACTCCTCTCATTACGATGAAATTTCAGGAGAGTACTTCTACATCGAATTGGATTCAGCGTTGATACAGTTTTCGATAAATATTGACTTTCGCGGGAAATTGATAGAATCCCTGAATCGCCAATATTCACACATATTGTGCCGTTTATTCAGGAAAAATGGCTACTTGAAATATTTTTTGTGTAATAACAATTTAGCAAGTTTCTCTATAAAACATTCGCGTTTCGTTCTGAATTTCTCTCTTTAATATTCGTTTACATTTCTACCACGAACGACATGACCGGAAACTGTGAAAGCCCCCTTCATCAGTTTTCGTATTTGTTTAGCAACTTCCTAAATATTTGCTTTCAAAAGTAAAAGAACTCACCCCAACATAAACATGATTGAATACGGTAACACAATTGTTTATTGAACTTCTGCCAATCAGAAATTAAACCCTTTAATACACCAGGTAATGGATACCTTTTCGAAAAACCCATAATATTTATACTATTTGTTCTATGAATTACTCATCCTACTCACAATACATCGATCTCTTTCTAAGGCGTGTTAGAAAAATATAAACATCAAAAGACAGTGGAGGTAAATAGAGGCAGTATTTTTGATAAAAGAAATTTTAATTGAGTGAATACTCATCATATTCATTTCAAGAGATGTTGAAGAATACAGATGTAAAACATGTTTTTCTAATTAAAATGACTCGTGCGTCATTCATTTGAAAGGAATAAAAGAGGAAGACCAGAGAAATAATATATAAAGGAATACCAGAGATGCAATCATCTTGCGTTTAAATGAATTGAATTAATATTCCATTTGTATCTTTACATTAAAATATTTTAATTCAGAACAATTTAGAAAGAATATATTCATATTATTTACTTCATTTACATTTTTGGTTGCATGTTGGTAAGAACTCGATCACTACGTAAGCGATCGGGCTCATTTATTTCCGCATTCTCATCACAACGTCTTTCGACTTCCTCCACGACCATCGAAAGTCTCACCACCTACAACTTCTCACGCAACATCCCGGCCGTGGCCTTTGGGCGTCTCGCCGATGAAAGAGCGTATCCAAGGTAAATCTTTTTTTCGGTCGAAATCGAGCGCAACGAGCGACAATGGGCGAAGGGAACCGTACGGCGCAGCGCCGCAGGGGGATGCCGGGGGCGGGGGAGTGGCGCCTGCGGAGAACCGCGTCAACGGCGCTGGAGACGGAGGCTGGAGGAGGCCGCCGGGGCGCCGAGCGTAGGCGTCGCCGGGGGTGGCGGCATGGGCCGACGGGAGATGAAATTAAGGTGGGCCGACGCTTGCGTATGTGGTGCGCGTCGCCTGATCGAACCCAATCATTTAGCAGACTTTATTCTGCTCGCGACGCTGCCCCGCGCGCGCGGCGGGGAGGCATGCGGCGGGGGCAGGGGCGGGATGGCAGGGGCGCAAGGAAGGGGGCGAGGGAGGGAACGAGCCGGCGGGAGCAAGGACGGGACGCCGCGCGGAACGGGGGCGGGGGCGGAGGCGGGGGCAGAGAAAGAAGAGGGGCAGCGACGTGCGAGGAATCAGGGCGGGGAGGGGGGCAAATGGCGAGCCCCGAGGGGGACGGAGAAGGGCACGCAGGCGCACAGAGAGATCTGCAGGAGAGTCAAAGGCAAGGCGTTGATGGAGAAGGATCGTATGGTGAAAACGAAGGCGTTACAAAGGAAGAAAACATCCAGTGCCACAAAAAAAGACAAACCGTCTGGAAATTATGGAAATAATAAAAGATGGAATTAAGGTAAAACGAATAATACATGGAAAAGGATGTTAAAACATGTTAAGGAAAAAGTAATACAATACTGAAAATAGGAGAAGAATGAAAATGAAGCTTGAAGGAAAAGGGGGTTTAACACATAGTGGATACTAATTGTTCGAAGATAATAAGAACGAAGTAAGCGTGGAACCGGAATGCAAGGAAAAATATTACGAAGCGAAATATAAGCACATATATCAAAACAACTAAGAATACGCAGACAACTCGCAAGGTGTTGCATGTAAGAAAAAACGCACAAACAGGACAGGTCCACGTACAACGACGCCAAGGCGGGGAAAGAAGACGCGAACTGAAGGAAAAAGGGAGAAGCGATGAGGGCCCTCGAGAGGCACAGACTGCTGCGACGCTTCACCTCCCCCACCTCCTATCTCCCCTGCCCCTCCCTTTGCAGCCCCCTTTTCTGCCCGCCCAGATTCCTCGGGCGCTGGAAGCCGCCAACTCCAGTGTCTGCGTCCAACGGCCAGCGGTCAGCGGCGAGCGTCGCCCGCCGGGGCTCACAGTGTGGGGGCAAGGCGGGATGCGCGGCCAGGGTGCGTTGAGGTGAGGCATGTGGGACACGACGGGTCGGAACGAATGAGTGAGGGAAGGGACGGAATGGAGTGGGGCGAGTCGGAACGGTGCGAGACGGAACGGTGCAAGTCGGAACGGGGCGTTGGAACGGGGCGAGAAGAAACGGGGCGAGTGGGAACGGAGCGAGTGGGAACGGGGCGAGTGGGAACGGGGCGAGTGGGAACGGGGCGAGTGGGAACGGGGCGAGTGGGAACGGGGCGAGTGGGAACGGGG